>PVIU01001297.1:0-224025 GCA_004026605.1 Ondatra zibethicus | reverse complement strand
TCTATTTCCATCCATTTGTATGCAAACTTCAAGATGTCCTTGTTTTTTACCGCTGAGTAGTATTCTAATGAGTATATAATCCACACTTTCTTGATCCATTCTTCCATTGAGGGGCACCTCGGTTGTTTCCAGGTTCTGGCTATTACAAACAATGCTGCTATGAACATAGTTGCACAAATGCTTTTGTAGTATGATTGGACTTCTCTTGGGTATATTCCCAAGAGTGGTATTGCTGGATCCAGTGTGGCGGTTTCTCAGGAAATTGGGAATCAACCTGCCTTGAACTTTGTATTTAATTTCAGAAACTGTGAAGTGGAAAAATAATCAGCCTCTGATTCCAGGACCCTCCACCTTCTACATTAAAAGGAAATGAGATCAAAACAAAACAACCACAACACCAAAGCACAAACCCTTAGCACCGTGAAAGGCAAATAAAGCAAATGGAAGGGAGATAAAATCCTGATTTATGAGGAGACAATTTGAGTCTATCAGAGATAGCAGCAAATATTGCACAGGACTGAAGAAATTAAAGCATATTAGAATGAGCTCAGGTCAGGTATTCTTTCACAATAATTTCACAGCACTGGTCCAAGAAAAATGTAAAGAGCTGCTGACATTAAAAAAATTGAAGAAGTTTCTATGTTGTATTATATTTCATATACTAGAATGTAAAACATTTACTTAAAGTCGGGGGAAGGGACATGAGATGCATCAATTAGAAAAGATACCATAATCTTTGAATATTTATTGTTAAGTACCTCCGTATTTAATGAACCTTTTAAAATAGCTTTCTAATTGATAATGAGCTATAGTATAAATAAAACTGTAAATAATTATATGATACTTTAGATATGAGGAAGTATGTTCTAGCATTTTGACTTGTTTTCTTATTTATGTTAAGTGAATCTTTCAAATCTACACCATATGTCAAATATTGCTTTTGTACAGAAAAACTCAATATCATATTTTTGACAAGGGAAATGAGATTTAATAAGGTCTTATCAAGTCAGAAATAATATTTAACTACCTCATCAGTCACTCTCAGTAACTCAAAGCAGAAGTCCATGCACCTGTGTTGTGTTCATGTTTGAGCAGGTTTCCACACATATGCATACATGCAGAGGTGAAGAGTTGATATTGAGTGTCCTCTTCTCTTTCCACTTTCATTTTGTAATATGGTCTCTTGTGGAGACCCAAAAATTTTTACCTTGTCTGACAGTCAAAGAGTTGGAGGTTGTTCAAATGGTCGACAAGTGTATTGTACATCCCAACTCAGGGTGTGATTGCTGGATTTTTTTTTTTGACATTAAGAAATCTCCATTTAATCCTGACAGATAGTCAGGCTATGCAAATGTACATTTGTTCCTCTTTTTTTGTAACTGTGTGGTCACCTGGGGAGGGGTGGTTTTTAGAATACATGATCTAGAGCAACTTTGCTACCTAGGAAAGTGATTGACTGGTTGAGTTGCCTTTTGTATAATGTTAATAAAGTCTTTTGTTACCTTTCCCCCCACTTATATTGGGTATAAAAGCTATGAAAAAACAAACATGGGCATTTTTTTAGTAATTACTGGAATGCCCTCCTAGTACTAGTCTATGGTTTCTGTCTTATTATTTTTTGTGTGTCCCCTCCATACCCCTACCCTGGCAAGAAGTAATTTTGTAGAGGCCAATCCACGGCAGTCTCTGACTAAATCTACTGTGCACTGTTTTGGCTAGAATAGTTATTGAGCAAGCCACAGACATCCTTCTATTTCCACCTCTCCAGAACTTCAATTTCCAAGCATTTTATATCAGTTCTGGTGACCCAACTCAGTTCTCCATGCTTAAACAGAAAACTCTTCATCTACTAAGATATCTCCCAAGCCTGAGAGGTTTTTATTTATTTGATGTGGTATTTGTTTGTTTTTCTGAGACACAATGTTAACAAAAGATTTCTTAAAATGTCAGTAAAGTCTGGCTTCATTTCTTGGCACTGCATACTTGTGTTGTCAGAAGTGATTGTATACCTCTCTGGATTGCCAAGGAACAGTATCTCCACCTCTTTATGACACAGTCCTTTACCCATTCTCAAGTTGTTGTGGTTTAGGGCATGCTCTTTAAATACCGCCACCCCACCCCCAACCTCAGCACCTATACAATGATCAACACACCATAGCAATGGTCTTCTACTAGAACCTCAAAGAGGTTACTATAAATTTAAATTGAGTTAGCATAGTCTATTCTCTTTCTCATGACAAATTACAACGAGCCTGGTAGATTACAAACAAGAGAAGCTATCTGTTTATAGTTTTGGACATTATAAAGTCCCAAATCAAAGTACCAGCAGCAGATTGTTTGGCTTATATACTGATAATAAGTACTAGCTGTGTTCTCACAATATCTAAGAGAGAAAGCAATCCTCACAGGGTTCTCATCTATAAAATTTTATGACTCTCACTACTGGGGTCCTTATCCTCAAGATCTAATCTACTCACAGAGGCCTCATATACTGATACCATCACCTTAGGGATTCTATTTCACCATGTGAATTCCAGAGAGATATGAAAGGAATTGATTTCATGAGTGTCTCAACATATGTATTAAAGAACACAAAGATTTCTATGTGAGCTAGATACCAGGGCAGTTTTCATGAGCAGATGGGTATTCAAGGAAATGGAAATGAAACATTTTGGGTGAACCAGAGTCAGGAATCTTAGCTCCTCAGGATTTGATCATTTTTACTTCAGATAAATTTTGAGTGACCCTCCTTCTTTTATTGGTAGGGGGTGCTAGCATTTATAACTTGGAAAACCAAAATCATTTACCTCAACAGTGCCACCAGAAACATACATAAGAACTCTAAAGAGACTAGTTGATTACCACATTATTTTCTGAGGTTAAACTGTAGAACACAAATCCAGACAGATTTGTGTTGGACCACAACTCTATCACTTGTAGCTGTTTGATTTGGTAACAGGTCTTAGGGAGTAATGGAGACTTGACAATGAGGTTGCAAAGAGTCTTCAAGTTCAGATAAAATACTGTTATAAAATGCTTACTGCAGCACACTTGAGCACAATAATTGCTGCAAGTCATTATGACTTTCAATCTATTTAAAATTATTAAAGAGTTTCTGCTGCTTTGGGAAGTAAGACTAGGAGAAATTGTTTAAGAAATTAACAGTGAGTAGATTTTTGGGAAAAATACTTTAGACATTCATTGTATCCTGTACTAAAATGGAAAATACATCTAGAGTTTATGGTTAAATATAAAACCGAAGCTGCAAGTACAGCAGTAAAACAGAGTACTGAATAATTTATCTAATATCTGTATGGGAGGAAATTCATGTACATAAAAGCCTTCATGAGCCAGAGTCGTGTATTCACAGCTGGTAAGAGTGTAAATATTTCTTTGTTTTACTCAGAAACATTTTTACAATGTATGTTTAAAACTTTAAGAATGTGCATGTCCTTTGAGTTAGTAAGTCAATATAATTAAACAAATTCTTAAATGCTAATAAGCAATGAAAACTTTGAACCTTGGTTTATGAACTACTATTCTCCAGCCAGTGTTGTTTGTGGCAGGCAACAAAACAATGAATAATCCTGGAAGTACCCTAAATGTCCAACAATAAAGAAATATTAGGTAAAATATCATATGTTTAAACTTTAGAACATAAAATTTTCAAAGATTACATTTAAATATTGATACAGAAAAATGGGAGATGCTTACAATGATAATATGCTAAGAAAATGGCACATTTAGTGCCTGTGATTATTTTTGAATATCAAATAATAATTTCTCTAAGCTCTTTTCCTTAGGAATATTTGTGTTTTTTTGCTTCCTCTTGGAAAAGCAGATATGTGATATTGTTTTCTTATATGAGAAGAAAATGATAAATTCTAGTGTTTCACAGTATTATAAGGGTGACTATATTTCACATTCACCTCTTGTATAGTTTAAAAGTAATTAAGAAAGAAGTCCTTGCAGGCTCCAAATGTAAAGAAATGATAAGGAGATGAAAATACTGTTTATCTCGATTTTATCAGGGCCTTATATTACAATTACACACAATGCCCATAAATAACCTTATGCTATTTTTTTTGAAATAAGAAAAATGTGTTCCTGACTTGCAGATAAAACTAGCAAGAATCCTGAAAATAACCATTGATAATATACATAAGTAGCAAACATAGTGCCACAATGCAGCATTTAGTGAGAATGATGAATGACAAATAATTGCAGAATTACAAATTGATAGAATCAACTGCATTAAGAAAAACGAGAGCAAAAGACTTAGAAGTCTACACTGATAAATTGAATTAAATGCTGGAAACTGGATGCTGTAAATTTGTCCTGGATGACAACAAGAATCAAAATGATGCAACCAGAGGAGAAAATGAATTCAAATCTTGTTTCTATAACCTGAATCCTATATTACTATCTGGGAACTGCTTTTATATTTAGTTTTGTTCCCAACTGTATGATTTTATTCTGAATTTGTGAATTCCCAAGAACTACAGGGGAAAATGCATGTTTTGAAATCCAGAAACCTGATAAAAAGATGACATTGGCATGTAAGGGTAGAGCTTTTTAAACCTTTCTCTACCCTTTTTGCTTCTTAGGATGTTTCTTTCTCTTTCTTCTTTTCCTTCTTTCCTTCCTTCCCTCTTTCTTTCTTTCTTTCTTTCTTTCTTTCTTTCTTTCTTTCTTTCTTTCTTTCTTTCTTTCTTTCTTTCCTATCCTTCCTTCTTTCTCTGTGACAGAAGGTCTGTTCTTCAGATTTAATTAATTTAGTCTGCCTTCTGTAAAAAACAAGTCACCAAGAGACACTGCGGTGACCACCACCTTGCAGAATGTGCTATGGTTACAGCTAAAAGAAGTGACCATAAACATCTAGCACAAAACATTTTAGTGACATGAAACATCTGCCTCTTTTAACTTTTGTTCTTTCACATCTGAGGTCAACTAGTATCTTTTGCTTCCTAGGTCTTCACTATTGTTTTGAACTTCTCTTTTCTAATAAACAATTAAACCTGCTGTCTGATCATGCACTCATCTATTGTATCTCTTTATGAGACTTCTATTACCATGCCTGACCTTGCAAACAAGACATAATAGAATATATCCTCAATAACAACAGTAATTAAATTTCTGGAAACTTTCCTGTTTCTTGGGTGAAACTCATTTAAATATGAATTTATTGTTCAGGGCAAAACCAACATTATGTTCTTCAGTGGCTTGGAAATTTAGTTAACATAAAATCTAACAAGTTTCTCCAAAGATAGACAAATTGTTCCCCGCTGAACAAAAAGGGGAATGGCAAAAGGTCAGACAAAAGATCCTTGATTTATGTGAATTTCTTTTGAAATGCAAATGCCCACAAGGAAGCTTTACAAGTGTCTTAGAAAGTGTCTCCTGGGTGGTACCATTTGTGTTGAGCAGGCTTAGAATGGGCCTGAAGGTGATAGTGGAAAGTCTTGCAGTCTTGGTATTTGGGATTAACAAGTATCTATCAATCTCTAGATCACTTGCCAAATGTTCCCTCTCTGCATCATTACTCCACAGGTATTTCCCTGGTTGATGCTTTTGATTGCTTTACAGCTGTATTTCTTAGGAGGTACCTAATTTGGGAGCAAACTCAACACTTAGATAGGGAGACAAAATACTGCTGGGTCACCACCCATTACAATTATTGATTGATTGAAAAAGACTGCCTTCCCCATGATCACCATCATCAACGCAACAGTCAAATGAAATGTTTTCTAAATGGTAGACAATAACAGAGATGTATGAGTCCTATGCTGTATGTATTCTTCCATGGTAGGAGATTTAAGAATTTCATGAGATTCCTGTATCCTACCTAGTATCTGGAGATAAACTCTGACCTTTATGATATCCACATTTGCATCATTATAATCCTTATGATATACATTTTAATAGAAGATTTTGACTTTGGCATGAGACAGATGTGTTTCTCAGAAATAATATAATGAATTGTGAGGAGTGAAAACCTGTTGTAGTAAACATACTTAGCCTGACAGAAAAGCTTCTACCACTTGGATAGCATCACTCAAAAACATACCTAGTGGGTTCTATGAGTAAGGAATAGAGTTCAAATCTCTGGCACTGACATAAGAAGGAAGTGTGACTATATGTGCCTACAAACAAGTCTCAGGGGACAGAGAGACCAAAGCATGAAGTTATCTTGTAGTAGTGAGCTTTATGCTCACTGAGAATCCCTGTTTCAAGGGAACGATTCAGAAGGTGATTCAGGAAAGACTTCTGATGTCTTCCTTGACTTCTGCATATGTGTGGTCATAAAAATATATGGGAGCACTTACACAGATACTTCCTCATATGTGCATATACATGCATACACACCATTCACACACAACAAATAAGCAAATAAACAAAATACAAACACAGTGGAATGGACCACATGCAAGAATGTTAGGGTTTCAAAACACATATTACTTCATATCACAGCACTCACAATAATATTCTTTTTGTATTTTTGTTTGTTTGTTTGATTTGTTTTGCTTTGTTGTTTATTTGTTTTGTTTTATTTTTTCAAGACAGGGTTTCTCTGTAGCCCTGGAACTAGCTTTTATAGACCAGCCTAGCCTCAGACTCACAGAAATCCACCTGCATCTGCCTCCCAAGTGCTGGGATTTAAGATATGTGTCACCACTGCCCGGCTTCACAGTAACATTCTTTAAAAATCTTTAAAAATCTGAAGTCTGAAGCAATGATGGACATAGGCCCATGCATAGTCAATAAAGATCAATACCTCCAAATATCTTTAACCTATACAAAATGCATAATAGAACATTTGTTTGAAGGTTGCTTTGAAGGATGAATTTCAGAAGCCACTATTCTAACATTGCAATTTTACAGTTAAGGAAAGTTAAGCTCCATGGCTTCTCTTGACTCTGCCTCCTTTCTCCCAGCATTCAGTTTAGTTTTCTCTGCCTACCTCTGTTCTCCCCTGTTCTGCTATAGGCTCAAAGCAGTCCTTTATTAACCAATGCTATTCACAGCTTACAGAGGGAAACCCCACATCAGGAAATGAAATCCAGGAAGACCAGGAGAATCCATGAGACAAGAGTCACTCATTTTCAGCCCCAGTACATAGCAGTGGTCAGTAAACATTATAGATGACTCCTGAAGGTTTTCCTGCCTTAGATACATGCCCATATTAAAATATATGTACACATATACACATATATGCACATGCACACACATACACATAAACACAGATATTTTTGATTTTTGTTTTTGCATAAAAATATTATCAAAACAAAAATTCTTTTGGATAGTGTTAATGGATTTCTAACTGGAAAATAGACCCATACTGCTACTTATTGAATATTCAGATTACAAAAACTTAAATTATATCAGCCATGAAAAGGCATGTAGGGAACATCAAGTCTAATTTAAAAGCATTTCTGAAGATGGGCAAATATAATTTTATTTCTCAGCTGGAACAATGGTATTTCATGGAAAGAAAACTATGAGTCTGACAAGCGATAATGTTAATAATCCCTTTATCTGTCTCTCTAATGGCAGTGCTGATGACAATGTCACAGCACCGGAAGACATCTCAGCATTCATTTCGGTGAAATCCAGCAGCTGCTTCCTTCCACATCTCCTGCTTTGCCTTTCTCCTACTTCAGTTTCTGTGTTCCTCTCTTTGGTTTGTTTACCCCACTTCAAATCCTGCTGTGGCTAATAAGCAGGAGAACTGCTTACTTTAGCCCCAACTCAAAGATTCCCAGCACCATTCTTATCCTGGAAGGGTTCTGCAGATCCTCCCCTCAAGGAGAACAGCGATTAACAGTGACTGGGTCAACACAGTGGCGTGGAGAATAGACTTGCCATGGTATCAGTCTCTGGTTTTGGTGCTTTGTTTAGTCCTGTGTTATTGTTGCTTGCTTTTATGAGAGTCTCAATTCACACAATAATGAATAAGAATTCCTCACGCCAGCTCTCATCCATGTGACATCCTCCAAAATGTCTCATAGTCATCTGACATTTCATGTCTACTTACTTTTGCTGGCTTGGTGCATAGAAGACTCATTGCATTACTTTAGTCTTGCCTCCATTTTTCCAGGTGTCTATTACTTCTGCAGAGTATTTGCTTTTTCCTGTTTTCAACAGGACACAGAAGAAACAAACTGCCGTGGTGTTGACACAGACATGAGGCTTAGCTCACTCTTTTCCTTATTTTAAAAGAAGAAGGCTATAAAAAGATGAGAGTTAAGCCTTCTTTTCTAAAACTGCGTTAAATAAATCAACAGAAGAAACAACTTAAGTATGCTTTTTACTGCCATAGGCAGTTGTGTAAATCTGGTCCTGTGATAACCTTCCCTACATTTTGCAAGAGGCATGTTGTAAAAAAAAATCAATAAATTCAAGACTGACTGTTCTTATTTTTCTTTTCCACATAGATATTAGGTACTTCCATCTAACATTTTCATATTACAGAATAATTTAAAAATTTGAATCACGTGAAAAATCAAGTATTTGTTTAAATATAAAACAAATATATTCTAGGGGCCAAGAGACAGCTCAGTGTTTGAGAAAACACAGTGCTTTTGTAGAACACCAAGTTTGGTTCTCACCACTGTTTTTTTTGTTTTGTTTGTTTGTTTTTTAGGATGTAGAAAAGGTGTCTCAGAGGTTAAGAGTGTCTTTTGTATTTGTGCAGGCTCTTGGTTCCATTCCTAGTGTCAACACAGTGGCTCACAACTGAGTGTTACTCCAGGTCCAGAATACCTAACACACTATTTTTAGCTCCAAGGGCTCTTGCATGCATGTGTTGTATGTCTATACTCTCTCTCTCTCTCTCTCTCTCTCTCTCTCTCTCTCTCTCTCTAACATATACACATAAACAGACACACACACAGCAGTTTTGAAATAGAATATGAAATGCAATTTGGGGGGCTATGTTAGTGTCTGTACTCAGAGCCTTATGTATACTGGCCAAGAACTCCACAACTAGACTACACCACATTCTTGTGATATTATTTTATTATAATTTAATTGTTTTCTTCCATTTAAATTTTCATTGTATGTATATATATATATATATACTTGTATTAACAGATAATATAACCTCTTATTAAGTAGATCTAAATTGTTAATTATCATTTCTTAAGACTCTTAATTTTGTAGATATTAATTTGGACAGTAGTAAAAATTACATTTTCATTTGAATTTTGTCTAAACAACTCATGGCTCTATTGGTTCTCTCAAGCTGTTGAAAGAATTTACTGTACATTAGTGTCTTTAAACAAGAGAAATTCATTCTTATAATGTTCTAGGTATCAGAAAGCTCAAAAAGAAAGATTTGGTAGAGCCATGTTTCCCCAGAATTATCTCATCAGAATGTTTATTTGTCTCCCTCCAAATATGGTAGGGTCTGCCCTTCTTCAGATTGTGGCAGTATGAAGTAAATCTTCATGTGACTTTAATCCTCTCCATTGCTTCTGTTTTTCTGCATCAGCATTTCTGTTGCCTGGGATCAGTGGCTCATGGGCCATCAGAATCAATGAGAACTCTGAATGATTATGCACACACGAACTATGCCTTTCTAGAGTATTGTGTTTGGAAGGTCTCAGTGGACATGATGGAGAGGTGGAGGGCACTGTGAAACCGATGCAGAAACATATGATAATCATTCATTAAAATCATTCAGCTAGCTACAACAGATTTATACAGTTCCTCCCAAAAGCAAAGAGTCTGCAGGAGGTGGATATGTGTGGCAATATAGAGGATAACAAATACTCCCCAAATGTCACTTGTGAATGAGGAGGTGAAGGAAAACATATGTTTTGCTTTGACAGTGAAACATAAGAAGGTATAACATTTGTGTCCAGCCAGAAAATCTTGCAGCTTTTGGATTTTCCATGGGCCGGGGGGAAGGCAAGGGGGGTGGCTCTCTATCCATCTACTTGCTTGAAGGAGGATGATATGTAGGACTCCTCAGCTGAAGCATAACTGAGCAAAAAATAATCTTGAGACACGGGGATGGTTTAGATTGGCATAATGTTGTTTCTCATTACATGTGATGGGGGAAAAGCTCTTGGGGCCAGAAAATATGGTTCTCTTTTCATGCATTAAGCCATGTACAGGTAGAGTACATGGAGAAATGTAGAAATTACATGGAAAGCTGATTGGGAAGTAAAGGTCAAACACACCACTTTCTAGTCTGTTCAGCACACTATTGAGCAAAATGCTACAAATAGGAAGACCTTTACATGAGAAATTTTTGTCTGTTCTTTTGACTTGGGCTTCTAAGAACCCAGTATCAAGAATTGATTTATGGGTCACAGACAGACTCTTACTACAGTGTCCTCATCTGTCTTGTGTAGGTTTTTCTCTGCAGTTTTTTTTTTAAATAAAGTACATTATATCAATCTTGTGGACTCTGTCTTCATGACTGAGTCACCTTCCCAAAGTTTTCCCACCTGACTGTGAACATCATTTGGATTCATTTCTAGAGGACATGGGCACTCTGAATGTAACTACTCCTTAGAAAAGCAGCAATGGAAAGGTTTTTAAATAGCAAGAAACATTATTCCAAAATAATCTAAGCTAGATGATACCGTTGGCTTTGTTGAGAGTCTTTAAGAAACTCATCTACAAAGACACGTGCACTTTCTTCTATTCGAGGTTTCATTAGTTCTACTCTGAATTACTGACATAATGATATTACACTTTGAAGTAAAGTTAATATTGATATCACTCACATATGGATTCTCATAATTTTATTAGATAATACAAATGGCTTTGAAGTTGTTACCATGCATTTAAGTTGATATTACTGCAATTTAATTGTTGCAGTCTTTGAAGGAGAATAACATGGTCTGAATCAGCTCTAAGCAACCATTATGATGATGATTTATCCTATCTGGGAGCCAAAATTTTCAGGAGGATTTGGTAATCTAATCAATGAGAGAATAGTCAGAATTCCTAAGAGGAAGCCATGAGAAGGAATCTCGAAGGCTCTTTTAGTTGCTTGCTTCATTACAGTAACAAAATACCTGACTAAAGCAACATAAAGCAGAGTTTATTTTGCATCCAAACTAAGAAAGTACATCATGATGGCAGGCGCGCTTGAGACTGTTGGTCACCTTGCATCGGCAGTGATGCAGCAGCAGTCGATGAATACAGGTGCTCAGCTTTCATTCACCTTCTACCAAGTCTGAAGCTTGAGCTTATGAAATGGTGTCACCTAAGCTTAGGATGTATCTTCCCAGCTCATTTATCCCATTTTAGAAGGTCCCTCACACATAGTCCCAGAGGTTTGTCTCCTAGATAACCCTAGAATTGTCAGGATGACAATAAATACCAACCATCTCGGGCTGAATAGAGAAGTGCTGTTATGCCGTTATGGGTCATAACTCAATCATGTGGTTTAAATTAACTGCAAGTAAAGCTGAGAAGACTACTCAGTTCACCTTAGGTGAAGAGATGTGATTTTCGACTCACGAATAGCATTGTCATCTCAACTATAATAATCCAGACACCCACTGCCACCGAGGTCCTTAAAAGCAATCCCCTATATTGAAATTGACATTATTACCTCTGTTTAACAGTTTAATTGTTCACATGATACTATAAAGTGGAGGAAATAAGATGACAGTGCAGATCTTCCTTTCATATCTGATTTCAAGCTGGAGTTTTGATCCAGCCTTCCCTGTTGTTCTGCCATTCAAGACCACATTGGTCATCCCTGTTCTTTGCAGGGCCAATGGAGTAGAAATGTTCCATCAGCATTAATTTAGAGAAAACTAAAGTTTCCCTAATGATCAGTAAACAGCTTGCCTATGAGTATGATGAAATCTCATCTGGAAATCTTTAAAGTAAAATAGTGTTTCATCTTCTTTTGATGGTTCAGTCATGATTCCAGACAAAGGCTGGGAAATAGACTATCAGAAATCCTGTAAATGCTCCTTCAGCTTTATCATATAATGTCCTTTGAATGTGTTCTTTTGGTGGAGAGTAGCAAGAAGAGAAACATAAAAGGTAAGTAACAACCTGGACTTAAGCCAGCTTTGGAGACAGACTTCAAAAACTGCAACAGTAAAACACAAACCCCTCAATTGCTCATTATGCTATATAATTTTCATTGACCTTGTCTACATCAATTATACCTCAAACACTAATGTTTATCAGGTAACTGAAGAAAAAGATCATAATGAGTAATTTTTTAAAATAATGAGAAATTAAAGGGTAGAGATATCATGAGATGTTTTGTAGATTGCTGAAAAGAATAGATGAATTTAGACACTCAATATATCACATATTAGATACTGTATAATTCTACTTTATTGCTACTCACTGAAAATGCAAAGGGAAGCAAGGCATGAAGACAGAGACACCCAACTTCTGTGTGTGAGTGCTTCAAGCAGTGTGTATGTGAGGAACAACTTTCAATGTCAGTACTCACCTTCCTCCTTGTCTGAGACAAGGTCTCTGTTTCTCACTGCATCCACTGCATCCATCAGGTTGTGTCTTGCAAATCTTTAGGGGATTATCCCATCTTCACCTTCCATCTTCCTGGAACAACACTATGATGACAGATGCTCCATATTGCACCCTACTTTATTTGGGTTCTGAAGATTCAGGCTCTGGTCCTCTGATTTGTGTGGTAACAGCTTATCCACTGAGCCATCACCGTGCACTAAATTGAAATACTTTGATATTAAGTATCATACATGTCATATCATTGCATGTGAAGATCATATATATATATATATATATAAATGGTGGAGATTTCTTCCTTTCATTTCATGTCATCCCTTAAGGAAAATAATGCATGTCTTCATATATGAATTTAAACAAAACTCCATTGCTGAAATTTCAAGCAAGAATCTAACAATAAAAACCTAACAAAATACTTTGTATTTTGTTAGATTGTTAAAAAAAAAAGACCCCAACAATTTCTAATATTCTACAGAATGTCAAAATTCATTTTATCCTTCAAAATTCCACTACATACTGGAAACAAATCAGAATCTCTTCCCAAACAACTGGTTCTGTTATGATAGAACCATAGGCAGGTCAATTGGATCACATGTGCCCTTGGATGAAATACAATATATTATCATAAGGGAGGAAATATATCATTTTCTTAATGTGAAGGATCCCTTACCATACATCTCTGAATTTCTACCTGCAATTAGATATCTGTCCAGATCTGGGATCTATGGTTGTGGTGGGTCCTTCCTTAATCCTTTGAAACTCAGCTCTTTTTAAAAAATAACGAAAATTTGCTTGCAATACAAAAGAAGTTTTCCTTTTAGGATTTCAGTACATGTATCTAAAATGGGATGATGCAAAGTCCAGATTGGAGTAGACAGATTTGAAATAGGTTGGCAAAGAATCAAAGGGATTTTCATGGTTTTGTGATATTGCACTATAAAAATAGCATAAGAAAAGTGTATCATTATTCATCACTTCAGTAAGATCCTCTACTGAAATAAGGACTTGAGATCTTGGAAAGGAAACAATAAATGAGATCTTTGCACACACTTCCTTGCCTTTTCAGGGTCAATGATTAACACTTGATTTCCAGAGCATTTGTAACTTTAATAGTGGACATTAGCCTAACCAAAGAGAGTGGTCGTTGCCTTGTCTGCAAAATGTTTCTTTATTCACTTTTATCAAGCACTGTTACTTTGTACTTTACCAGGTAGGTGACTGTGTGTTGGTGGATGTGTGGAACCTTGAACCAATACCATGAAGATAAAGACTCATCAATGAGCTGTGATATACTTTTAGGTGATTTAAAGGACTTTGTATTAATTTGAAGTTTTTGCAAACCAAAAATATCAACTTCTGTTTCACAACATTGTTACAGCATACTTTCTAAAAGGATGTATACCAGGAAAGTTTCAAAGCACTGGGAGTCTTGATGCTTGGAAGTAGCAGGTCATGCATTGGTCCTTGAGAGCTGACATATTTCTGGAGATTCCAAGCAACACAGATCAGATACACCAGTATTATCCAGCTCTTTTTTTTATTTTCACTCAGCTCCAACTTCTTTCCTGATTCCATTGGTCGGTCCTCTTTGAATGCATGCAAATTATGGTCCCTAACTTCCTGTGACAATTTCACAAACACATACAAAACACACACACACACACATGCATGCACACACAAAAAGGAGAACATTAGAAATAATAGGTATAATGCCAAGAGCTATTTTGGACTTAGATATTCACAGTATCAGAGAAAAAGCTCCAGAAAACAATCCTATTTACTGCATGTGGTAAAATGAACAGCCATCCAACACTCACAGCAGTGCTGGAGAACAAAGGATCTTTGATGCTGAGTTTGTTTTGAACTGTGCCACAGTACCATGAACATTCATGTTCTCAGGCAAGACACATGCTTAGTGTATGCTGTCACACAAGTTCTCTACACAAACAACACAGAAACACGTATAGCTAGGATCCTAAGTCTAGTCTGCTAGATATCACTGTTTATCCCACCACAGGTTCATATCTTTCTGAGGTCTTTTTCTTTTTAAGTATACATACAAAGAGAACATCTGCCTCGATATCATATGCTATTTGTTATATTTCATTTATTCAAAAATCTTCGTTAAATTTTGACTCTTCCTAAACTCCTCTTCAATAAGGATGCAAAATTATTTTCCAAATTTTTTAATTCTGTTGAAAGTTCTTCCTTAAAAATATGTGGCAAAAACATTCTAAATAATACATTTCCATATTTTAGTCAACTCACATTTTATATTACTAAAATGAGGTTTGCTAAATAATTCCATGGAATGGGTCAAAATACTGTTCATATACAGATGCATATTTACATATATGAGGGACTCATTATATATTGATAGATATTAATGACTATCTTAAAAATAATTGATTGTAATCAGAAATTTCCAAATTACTTCAGAAGAAGAATATTTTCTCATATTTGTCTTTCTCAGAATCTTTCTAGAGAAAGAACATAATGCAACAGAATAATGCAGGGGTAAGCAAATCATTCTTGTCTGGTCAGGAGTTTTTAACACATTATTTTAATTGCCTGGTGTCTTGCAATAGGTAATGATCCATATATTTTGTTCAAATTTGGTTTGGGGGAATTGTATGCTAAGGCAATTTTACATTGAAAACTCCATCTGAACAGCTTTTAACTTAATAACTAGGACGTTAATGTAAAATGAAATTTTTCTTTTCTTTCTTTCCTCCTCCTTCTTGTGCTAAAACAGAATTTCCAATTTCTACCACAAGACTCAGATTGTAAAGACTTTTGTTTACCTACAAAGGAAGAAAAAAATCTAGAGCAAATAACCAATTTTATTGTAATTGTTGTTCACTAAAAGCACATCGAGTTTAATTGAAATGTGATCTCTCCAGTTCAGATGCTGTGAGATCTTGAAGGCAGGGATGATCTTAATTCTCTTGGCTTTGATAGCATCCAGATTGAATCTGACTAAGGACATCTTACTGTTGCTTATTTAGCATTCAAGTTTTGCTTATTACTCCAACTTATTTCTTAAATAGCATTCATGGAATGCCCTACGTTCTTTAGGTACATCATATACCTAAAGAGGTCTTTAGAAAGCATTCTGTTATGAATCATTTCCAAATCTGTCTTTGAGAAAGCCAGAAAATAATAAATTCAAAAATAACTTTGCTACAGAATTCATTTCTTAGTAGAAATAATCACACAAAAGATAGCACCCATATGATATCATTGACCTTGTTTTGTGACTTTTAGGACATACTTATGAATGTGAAATACTGATGTTTGGCCAAAACTGACTATCATATAAAATCTTTGAGTAAAACTCTCCTCTTCAGTGCTTACTTGTCATATAGACACATTTCTAATCTAGAAGGTAGGAGGGGTTATTGGGTAGATTCTCGTCAACCCTTTCTTTCTGGTTGCCAAACACACTTGTAGGACCTACTATACCACACACTCTTCCGGACTCTGGAGTGTTTTATAGGTTATTTAAAGAAAGGTTCTTGTAATTAAATGAAAAGCCATAAGAAAACCATCCAAATGGAATGTGTCAATGTTTTCTTTCCCCAGATCTTTCTTAAAATTAAAACTCTTGTTGGTTTATTTGACTTTTGAATTTCTGCAGAATTTCATTATGGAAATTATGTTTGCTGGAGAGAAAAGTTTTGGATTCATGAGCAGTATAGCTTGGCTGAGTTTAGAGGATGAGTTTCTTGGGTAGAAAGATAAAAAAGAGGTGTTTTTCTTTCCAATCCTTGATTTAAAACCTAGTGCAATGTCTAAGTTGAAAGTTTTACAGAATTATCAGCTATTTTCTAGTATACTGAGAGATAACAGATGTTAACCCAGGACATTTGGGGGATTTTTTCATGGTCATAGTGTTGTTTCACATAGAACCCTTCCTGTTTTATTATTTTGGGGGTGGGGTGTAGGGAGAGAGTGATGAATTGAATCACGTAAGCTTGTTTCCCCTTAATTTTTTCCCCAATATTCTGCTAATATGGAGTCAATACTTGAAGAATTCAAGTGATTGAATTTAAACCCTCTAAGATCTCCCCCCACCCCTTCTTTAAAGTTAAAGACTATAGTTCAAAACTGCTGACATGACCTTGGAAGCTTCACTAGAAGCATGACTTATTTCAATCCTTTTCCGACAGTTTTAGTGCCATCAGCAGCAGTTCTGCGAGAGTGCCATGAGAACCTTTATTGCTTGATTTCGCACTATAAGCAAAGGAGAACTAAGTTCAGGGGAAGCAACAACATACATCCGACCGAACAAAAGGCTCCTCAAATATCCTCAGTCTCTTTCCTAATATTTTCCAGTAGGGGGAACTAAAGACTCGCCTAGCACAGGCTCGCTCTGCTCAGGGACCTGCGTGAGTTTCTGTCAGAAGCTTTACAGTCACCTGAACAAGCTTCAAACAGCTACCAGGGAGGCTGTGATCACACGTGGGCTCGGCCACACCGGCCACGCCAGGGCACCTTGGAAAGTGGCTTCCGTCTGATTTAAAGTGGACTTCTCTAACTATCTCCAGCACCCAACAGAGTTTCTGTTTGGAATGTGCCGGTTTTATCGTGTTTGGGCTGAAATTCCGCTCTTGAGCCTCCGTTAGTCTAGTTCGATTATCAGCATTCTTAAATCCGAGCCCACTTTTCCAAATTTCCTTCTCGAGGTGCTAGGGAGGGCGAAGGCCCTAGAAAAACCACTTCCTCCAAGTGCTTTGATCTTGGATCTCCTATGTTCCAAGAGTCTTCTGCAAGAACTCTTTTATCACAAGGTCTCGAATTTACGCTCAGTGTTGGGAGGTCAGAAGGCAACCGAGCAACATTAGCAGGATTCCAACCCTTTGCCTCTCTCCTCCTCCTGGGGATTCCGATGCTAGCTGTAGATCTTGGCTAAAACAAGCCTAAAGAGGTTAGAGGACACCCCTTCCCTCTCCACACACCGCTTATTTTTTAACGGTTCTCTTGCAACACATAGGAACTATGTACACAAAACCTTTCTACTCCAATAGGTGCTTATGTTTGATCCCCTCTCCTTTCTTGTCCTCCCTGTTGGCCAGCTTTTCCTTTCTACTAAATTGAAGTGTGTGTTTGTGCATGTGTGGTGTGTGTGTGTGTGTGTGTGTGTGTGTGTGTGTGTCAGTGTGTGATTTTAACGGGTAATGAGGCTGTGCCCGGGGTCCTGGAAGATCATCTTTTTCTAGAAAAGCTCTTGTGCAGCTCCAGCAGACGGAGCGATGAATAATTAGGAAGGGCTTCCATGAAATCACTCACCGAGAAAATTACCTGCCCATTAAACGGGCCGCATGAGGAGCAGGAGGCTGGAAGCCCACCTCAAGAAGGAGGGGGACACCCGGGAGGCTCCTGGAATGGGAAAGAGTTGATGGCTAATCGTAGTCCTCTCTAGCCTGCAGCGTTTCCACATTGGTTCATTTCTGTACCCCCTAAGAATCATCGCTTGCCCGATTACCCCAGCTTCGAGGATCCAGGGGCAGGCTGTCGCCCCTTGCACGGGAGAGTGACCCGGTGGAGGTGGAGACCTAGGTGCATCCCTCTTTCCCCCCCTCCTCTCCCCCCCGTCCGGGGACCTACTCGGAGCAGCTCTTTCCTCCTCCTCTTTCCTATCCTGCCTCCTCACTTTCCCTCCTCCAAGTCCTTCTAGCCCTAGGCAGCTGCTGGAGGAAGCGGACGCAGCGCAGCCTCCGCTGCCGAAGCCGCGGCTGCACGGAAAGCTGGCTGGAGGCAGGAGGGCTCCCGGAGGCTGGACCAAGCAAGCGCTAGCATCCTCAGGGCTCCCAAGTCCGGGACTCCCTAGTCTAGCGGCGCTCACCCACAGCTGCTGGACTCTAGCTCGCTCCGGGGCGGCCCCTGGGGGTGGCCGCGGCCTCAGCCCAGCCCCTCCCTCTTCCCTTGCTCCCTCTCTTCGCCTCCCTCCTCGCTCCCTCACCACGAAGGAGTTCCCATTCTCCACCCCAGCCGTCCTGCTTTTCCCCCTTTCCTTCCTTTTGGAAACCAGAGACTCCGAGGGAGGCGACCAGGCTGCAGAGGAGAGGGCCGGCTCACAAAGTGCTGCTTTGACACATCCTTAGGAAGGATGGAAGTTAAGTGAAAGCAAAACAACCCAAACAAAACTCCGCGGAGTTGGTGCTGCTACCGGGAAGGAGACCCGGGGGCTGAGAAAACCCGGTGGGCAGGCCAATGGTTGTTCGGCAGCGCGTTGGCAAGTTTGTGGAACACTTTCTAGGAATTAGGTCTTTTTTGTCCCCCGTCATCTTCTTGACTTCTGAAGAAAGAACTTGTGTTTGGATTGCAATGGAGTCTAAGGAGACAGGGCTAGACGCATGTGAATAGTCCCGCCGGCTGGGCTGAATTTGTGGGAATTTCGGAAGCCAGCCTGTGGAAGCACAGCAGCTCTGGAGTCCCTGGGGTTCATTCGGATGGCTACTAACCTGTCCCGTGTCAGAACTCTTCGCCAACAGCTTCTGATGTTGCCATTTTGCTCGTCTTGACCTTAATTAATCTCTAGGAAAGTCTAAACTTCGGACCTACCTCTTTTTTTGATACTTATTTTTGTACTTCTGCTCTCTGGGATTGGTTTCTTAAACAATCGGGATCCTTTTTCATATGTCAAAATGAGTCCGCTGATGTTTACACTACTATTGCTCTTTGGATTTCTCTGCATTCAGATTGATGGTGAGTTAAAACCCCTTTTCTTTCTGAGGTTGTTGTGGCTTTTAAATAAAATGTCATTGTGGTTGGTAGTGTGATTTGGCCATGCCCAAGCTCTTCAGGGGCAGAGGTGCCAAGTCTTTTGTTTCTAACCTGCTGTTAGTGGAACATAATATAGTCACCTATTGTTGTTACGGTAATTAATTAATTGAGGAGTTTTACAATAAGTGTTAGATTCCCAGCTTGGAAGAGTAACTATTAAAGACAACGTCTTAAAAGAACTCAGCATGATTGTGGCCACTCTCTATTTGATATTTGTTCTCGTATCTAAACTTTGGCTTAGGCATTCAGCTGCAGAACTATAGTAGCTGATAACTTCCAGGTGCATTCAATGAGTAGGGATTTGATACTGGGCACCTCAAGGTTCAAAGTGTGTCACCTGTGTGTCAATGAATGCTATCCAGGCATGAAATCAGAATGGATTCAGATCACAGAGAGAAAACTGTCACAAGTGGGACTGGGCGAGGCTCCAGGAAGAAGGCAGTATCCACTATGGGCTGGCTGCAAGCTGGGAGCCCTCAGCTGGGTTCCCAGTGGACAAACACAATGGGGACTTGGAACAGGTGTTGTAGGTGTCTCCCTCTAGGTTGAGCCACTCTGTCAAGCCAACAGATCTACCTCTGGCTATTCTGCTTTTGTTCACAGTCAGTTTCCAGGGCTATGCTCACTAACTAGCTGGGTCTTGGGAGATTAGTACAAAATCCTTCTGTACAGTTTGCATGACAGGGATTAAGAATTGTGAACATATTATGGGTTTGTTCTTTGAAAGTAAAAAGTAAAATATTTGGTGTTGGCTTCTGGGACATTCATTTTTATATCAATGGCAAATGTTCTTTATACAGTGTGAACTGAGCCACTACCCCAATCCCAGGAACTGAGCATGGAAATAATTTCCATTTTTAATTATTGAACTCTGAAGTATATTAATTCAAATACTTAAGATGTCAAGATACCATGTTGCTACATAAACTTTCCTTAAAATTTATTACTTGGGACATTGCCTAGGATTGCCCATCTGTAGGAGCTAACTTTGTGTCTAGGAGCTACTTTACAGAACCTAAGTACAGACTGAAAAGGAAGACCATAAACACAAGGCAATGCAGATGAGTTTACCTACTGTCAAGTGGCTGTTTTCAGTTGTGGAATGGAATATATGAGTTCAACATCCCCCCCCCCACACACACAGTGATAAGGATCTGGGAGGGTGTCTATGTGCACATTTCTCTCTTTCCCTGCCAAGTAGTAGAAGCTTAGAATTTGATCACTATGAGTGACACTGTGGTAATTTCTATAATCATGTCTACAATCATTATTAATGCATTATCATTTCTAACAGGTTTGTTTTGACCATACATGGATATCATCTAATAAAAAGGTTTATATATTCCAAATATGTTAGACTATTGTATTAAGACTTTCCTGTACCACTGTATTTATAAACTATGTATTCAACTGTAGAATTAGCACCATTTAAAAAAATCAAAGTCTCGAGGAAGAATACACTTAAATTGCTTAGTGGAAGTGACAGAGGGAATCTGAAAAGCTTGGTGTTACAGAATGTAATTAATGTACCAAGGTGTTTGGAGATGTATGAAGCAAATGCAATTAACCAGTGTGCTGGAACAGCAGCAAGGACACATTTTCTATCCTCCTTTTTCTCTCTCCCTGCTTCATGCACTCTGCCCCCCTCTTATCTGTTTCATCCTTCTCTCTTTTCTTTCCATCTCCCCCCCCATGTCCTTTCTCCTCCTCCTCCTCATTTTACTGCTCTGAAGATATGTCTAGAACCTTTGTTCTGATTTCCCATTGTAAAATAAGGAGACAGTTTTTGTGTCTGGATCTTCTTCAAGAGAGTTCATGGTAATAAAATGAAAAATGCCTGCAGGTAAAAGACTGAAGGCTGAAAGGCAATGTTCAATTTCATATATGTAAAACCTGCTGGGTTGGGATCAAAAGCAATTATAGACGCTTTTACTGAGTTCGCATGTAACCATACATTTGACATTGGCTTGTCTTTGGATACTTCAGAATGGTGACAGCTCTTCCATGTGGATTGTTGAAAATTTGGGATGTGGACAATACTGCCATCTAGGCTGTTTCAATGCTTGGGACCCTGCAGTCACATCCAATGAGGAGACTGGTGTACAGCACCTCCAAGCGATCTGCCTTTCTGGACTCTGTGATATTTATTTACTTTTTGTCCTTCTTGGTGCTGTGGGCTTATTTTCCACATGAATTTCAAATTTAGAGAAGCTTGTACCATTCCAAAGATATACTGACTATCCTTGTGCTCAACATAGAAATTAATTTTATTCAGTGACAAATGATACATAGATTTGCATTAAAATTTGCTTGGTGGGTTATTTATATGTGCATTTTTATAGTGCATGAAAAAATGTTAGAGTTTTGCCTCCTCATAGAAAATATGTGCTAATATTATTTATGAGTTTTCAGATTCTTTTCCCTATAACAAGCGATAAAAAATAAATATTTTAAGTTAGTTGAAAACTGTAGATGAACTTTTAAAAAAATCTTTGATGTGAAAGTATTCTTTATTTGAAACAGATTAATAGCCATATGGAGGTTTTGCTACGAGTGATATGGAAAGTGTAATGAGTTTTGCCTTTGTTTAGTAGATTCTGTTTTGAAATAATAGTGGTTTTTAAATCAGTTATAGAGATAAAATTAGAATGATTGTAAGATTTTAAATTATAATCCCATCCCATATATCAATTTCATATTTTTCAAATCTTTTGAATGGTGTTTTTACAATGATGATGGTTTTCTCTTCTTTCCTCCTTACCTATTCTTACATGGCATGACACACGTGGTATTTGGGGAGATAAAGATAATGTGTGTGTGCAGGGCAGATGCATAATCTCGCATAGGTTTATACATTTTGCTAAAGTGCTTCTTTCAGTAATGGGCTCATTATCGTAGCCATATGTAGCCCATTTCAGAACTTGAATTGCATATGAGTAACCTGAAATTTGTTCTTGTAGCTAAGCAGTAATATCACATTTGAATTGGCTTTGTTTGAATAACCTTTGATGCTATGCAACATGTGGACCATAAACCAAAAGGATTACTTAGAACATTAAACAAGAGAATCTTCAAGTAAAAGTCATGGTTATACACACAAAACCCCCAGCTCTTGTCATTTTATTCCTGGGCAGCTTGTAAAAAATAGCATCTTTGACAGTAAAAATATAGATAAGTATGGAAATGGCTTAAATATGGATACATATATAGTGGGAGATGGGTATTCTTACTGTCGCCCTCCCTCTGTATTTTCCCCTCTGGGGGGTACATATGGGTATGCATGTGTGTATGTATGTATGTATTTAGGAATATATATTTATGAAGTCCATGAAGCAAGAGATAAATTTACTTCCCGTAAGCAATTTGGTTTCTAAACAATATATGAAAAGAGGGGGGGCAGCTCATCTTACCTTCAATCTTATTTTTCTTTACTGCTGCTTCCTTCTCTCTACTCTCTTCTCATTCCTCCTCTTCTCCTTCCTTTCTTCCTTCTTTCCTTCTTTTTTATTCTTTTTTCTATGTATTTTCGACAATGTAATGGAATTAGAGACATTTGAAGAGAAAAGATTGCTTATAGTCTTTATTAAATGATAATTGATCAAATCTGAATCTAAGGGTGTAAATTAATAGTTGTTGATCTTGAGTATATTTACATTTGATTTACCCATTCTCACTTTTCCTTAAGTAAACTATATAATTTTAAATAAACTTGCTATGTATATATACTATATTTTTCAAACCTACACAAACTTAAGTTCCAGATCTGAGTTAAAACTCCATTTTATAGAATTAATTTTAAATGATACAATTGTCATGTCTTTTATAGTTTCTCCAGGTACAGACCTGTGAATTTCAATCAATATATGACATGGCATTACTTTTCTTCTTAAAGAAATATTGAATGAAGTATAACTGGATGATTATGGTCTTTTAAGGAAAAAGTTTTGCAAAATTCTTTGTTGAGTCTTTTAGTGTGGTGCTATGCCAGGATGGATATGTAAAACCGTTTGTGGCATGTACCATACCCACCCCAACTACCTGTTTATAATTCAGAATAGTGTTGAAGTCACTAGGCCTCAGTTATTTTTGTTTCCTTCTTCATTTCAGCCACTCTTATAATCTTTCATCTTGTCCATATTTAGTCTCTAAAAGTACCTTTAAAATTGCCTAATCATTTCATAGAAGAGTTGGAGATCTTGAGAATTCAACTTTATGTGTCTATACTCAGCGTGGTATACTATCTTCAGTGCCTGGAGCAATGCTTGTCAGGTCTGACTATGTGACATCTTGGCTTATCAATTACCGACACTATGGAAAACTCAAGCCCAAGATAAAATATGTTCACTTTGTAATTGTTTTCATCTAAGTAAATGGTGTCATTATTTACATTTTTCATGATCCAAAAGAGCGAACCATTTTTGACTTATTCTCCTAGCTCACATCTATCTCCTTATAAAACAATGAAACTTAGTCTAATTTTGTGTTTTTTTTCCAATATCTTATGAATAATTTTAGATACATACTAAATTGAAAATAATTTTCAATGAACATCAAATTTTACCCAGATCCTGTAATTATTTATTCTGCTTTATTAATACATACCTACTAATTTATTACCTTTGTTAAGTATCCCTTCACCTTTCCCTTCCTAGTTCCCCATACCTAAGCCAATGGGACTTTTGGTACACATGTGAGTGAGATGTATACTTGCCTGTAGCTCTTTGCTCATGGCCTCCACCAGGCCTTGCACAAGAATATATGGGAACTAAGTTTCAACTATCTTCTACCTGTCTGACTCCAATTGGTCAGATTATCTATCAAGAATACTGATTCCGAACTTTGGGTGAAGTCTTTTAGCTGACTCGAGGCCTTTGTATTTGATCTTTCCTCTTAAGAAAATTGGGAGGGGACCGGGAGAAGGGGAAGAAAGGAAAAAGAATTATTTCTTTAATTATATTCTTGAATGGAAAAAATAAAACAAAACAATGTATGGAAAAATAAATAAATAAAAAAAAGAAAATACCCGTATCCAGATCTTTACATTGGTAAAGTTTTTCAATTATTTAATAATGTCATTATTTCAGTATGATGTCTTTGGAAACATGGATGTGAGAAAAAAAAAACAAACCCTTTCCATTACTAAAATAACAAACTGAGATAATCAAGATATACAGAGAAGAGGCGTATTTGGGGCTTAGAATGGCGACAGTTTCCATCTGTGCTGGTAGGCCCTGATGTTCTGGGAATGTAAGAATGAAGAAATTAATGTGAGAACCAAGTGGAATGACAGAACTGCTCCTGTCATGACCAGGAAGCGAAATAGAAGAAAGAGAAGGTGCCAAGGTCCCACTCTAAGATCGTACAAGAGTTATCCAATACCCCCACATTTGACCCCACCTCCTGAAGTTCCCACCACATCCCGACTGTGCCACCTTTTGGACCTTTGGGGCATGTTTAAGTTTTAAATTATAACTGTGGGATACCCTATTTAAAATTTATCTTTTCGAAATACTATTTGTCTTCCCTCTTTACCTGTGTTAAGATATATTTTATGTTGCTCACCTCCAGCTGGAGAAGGGTGTGTGCGTCTGCTAATTGTCCATTTTAGAAAATGTAAAGGAACTGACATTTTAGAAGGCATGCAAGCAAAAGATTAAGGGTGGCCCACTTACGAGAAATCCTTCAAGAGATGTGAGGTCCTCTAGTCACAGATGATGGACTTTTGATTTCAAGTTTCTTTTGCTACCTAGTTCTTGAATATTCTGGGGAAGTGCCCAGAAAGATGTGGTATAAATAGTGGCTTAGCCTCACTATGAAGAACTCTAAGCTTGGAACCAGAATATTTCATAATGGCTGATAAGGTAACTTGTACAACGTTTTCCCTGGAAGGTGATACCATCTTCATTATATTGGACTCTAAACACATTTACCTTACATTTTCATAGGAGACCATTGATAATTTCTAAAGCCTAGGATTTTCTTTCCAATAAATATTTTTGAAAACAGTTTGGAAGAAGTAGGTAGTTAGTGCCTTTGCAACGAAGACATGCAGAAACAGTAGACACTAACTTCTTCTGCCAGCAGTCAATAAGTATAGTCAGACATCGGTTTGTCATCAGACTCCTGCACTAAGCCCTTATGACGGGGACTTAGCTTTGACTGTCATGTTTACCAGTGTGTCTCCAATGCCTCAAGCACTGAAGGACAGACAGCCCACAGTCAAATATTTGTTGAGTAAATGAACATGTGCTGATGGAGTGCTTTTGTGTTGCTGACTTGTATAACTTGGCCCAACACAGAAAATACAATATGAAGGTGTGTGTGTGTGTGTGTGTGTGTGTGTAAGTGTGTGTGTATGTGTGTGTGCATCGTAAACTATAGAAACTGGTGAATAAAGTTATCAAATATGCATAATAACAGAAGGGATATGATTTCTGGCTATTCAGTGTTATGTTTTTTGCTTGACAAGAAACACAGAATTGACCATTTGCTCTAATATACCTCCTTTCTAGCAAGCAGAGTGTTTTCTACAATGGTTACCGCAGACCTCTTGTTTTCCTCCCCCTTGACCACTGATGCATTTTTTAGCATATTATTCAACAATAACTATACACCATCACTTTCCAGGGACACTGGAAATGATATCTAGACCAAGAATTGAGATTTTTCTGTACATTTAGTACACATTTAAAATTCTATAAAATATTACCAACAAATGCAAATGATTGCTTTCATTTGGAAGTAGAATCAAGTAGATAAGTTCTCAAATTAACTCCCAATATATAATACTGTAATAATTGAAAAAGTTTATTGAAAGAAGCTAAAAAGTAATATCACCCATGATGCAAGTTATCCTGCTACACTCTTAGTTGCTGTGATTGAGGATCTCTTATCAATAGATACTAAACTGAGATATGATTGCAGATTGAACAAGTAGAACCTTCTCTGAACACTGATTTAATTTTAAATATTATTTTTATTTATTATGTGTGAATTTATGTATGGAGTGGTGGGTACACACATTTCAAGATAACATGGCTAAAGGGAGTCTGTATGTGTAGATCAGGAGCCAACTGTGGGAGTCAGTTTTTCCTTCACTGCCATCTATACTGATACTCAGTCTAGATTGAAGAAAATATTAAAGAAGACTTCACTGTGAAATTTATTTTCAAGTCTCAGATAAAGTCTGAAATAGATACTCTCTAAGTTTGATCTGCATATATTTTCCCTAGTTAGTCTTATAGAGATACATGTCCATATGCCATACAGTTTCTGACTCAAGCACAATGTTTGGTGATATTGGGTATAAGTTCAGAATTGTACAGTCTCACTAGAATCTAATTTTAAAATGATTTTAACCCTAGAAACAACTCTTTTGCCTTCTTCCTTATATACTTCCACCCTAAAATTATAGAAAATGATTTCTCTCCATTTTGTTCCTATAAAAGTGTTTATCTACTTTTCACACTTAAACAGTCATGTTAAATATATTGTGGGCTTGATCTAGTTGTGCACCCCTGTATTCAAGAGGGATAAGTAGAAGAATCACTGTCAATTTTACACTGTCCAGGACTGCAATGCAAGACTGTTAGTAAAATAACAAACTTGTATGGACACACACACACACAGTCTCACACACACTCACACAAACACATTCATACACTCACACATTCACACATATACTCACAAATATACTCATACACACACTCACACAGACATACTCACACACTCACTCATACACTCACACACACAAACACAAACTCATACACACACTCACATACGCACACACACATTTTGTGCCTAGTTTCTTTCTAAAATATTTCCATTTGTTTTTACAATTTAATTTAAATTATTTTCCTTTTGATTTTTCTCTCATACATTAGATCCCTTCTTCAGCCACCCTTCCCTCCTCTCTTCCAGCCCCTCCTCCCACACCCCTTCTCCACCAGATCCACTCCTTCTTCCCTTTCCTCCCCAGAAAAAGGCAGGCCTCCCAAGGATATCAACCAAACATGGTGTCATAGTATTCTTATTTCATGACTAGTTTCCAAAAGTCATTTATATTGCATCATATCTTAGGACTTCATTCCTTTATTACTGATAATATTATATCTCATTTAAATTTTGTCTTATTTGTTGATGGAGATTTAGGTACTGATTTTTGTATATGAATATGCTTTTATTTAACCTAGTGTGAAATTGCTGGGTCATAAAGTAATTCCACTCTTCATCATTTTGAGGAATTATAATATTATTTCCCAAAGAATTACTACTGCTACTGCTTTTTCACCAGCAACGAATGATCTCAATATTGTTTTATTTCAACAAAATTATTGAATGACAATTATGGGCTGGATTTGAAGATTTGATATGAAACAATTTCATATTATAACACGGTCTTAAATTTCTAGCAGTCTGAATTTCAAATTCTACCTGTAATTTTGGCTCTGTAAATGCACTTCAATTGCTGTGTGAACTTTTATTCATTTAGTTAATAGAAGTGAACTTGCCACTTAGCATGGTCTAAAGAATATGCAATGTAGATCATGGAAGGATAGAATTGAAGAGGGAGAAGATTCATTTGCAAAATACACCACATTTATCCTACTATTTGGACACATGGAGACCCAAAACTCAGGAAATGTAGGTACTTAGTTGTAGCCTAATATTGCCACATGGGAATCAAACTGAATTTTAGAGACTCACAAGTATTTTGATCAGATGCTTTCTGAATATATCAGTAAGAGAATTAGTTTTTCAGTATTGTGATTAGTTGATTCAACACATGCTCGTTGGGTGCTGGACTCACTGAGAAACACAAGAGCCTGCTAAATCAATCCTGAAGTGTTCTTCCTCTTAGATTATATCTTTTCATAATCTACTTTTCATAGTTATAAAATCTCTGCTAAGTGTCAAGTTCACTTGTGTTAAGTGAATATGGAAAACTTTATATGGTAATTGAAGAGAATTTTTATGATAGAAATTATAAAAATAATTCAAAATTGAAGAAAAGGACTTAAAATGAATGGTCCACCAGTAAAATAGATGCAACAAAAACAGTGTGTGATGATAGGTTTTCGAAGACACACTAAACAGATTGTGTGAACACCAAAAAGGAACGATATGGTTTCTAACTGATACAATCTTGGAAGGGTTAGTATAAAGAGGTCACTTAATATTTAGGGTTTTAGTGGGAAAAAAATATGAAACTACCTTTTAGAAAAAAAGAGAAATGGGAATAGTATGAGCTGGACTGAGGTTTGATTAGGAAAGGCAAGGAGTTTAGCTTAATTGCAAGGTAATTTGTCTAAATTTAAAAAAGTTTATTGCAATAAATTAAAACTACTGAGTTTGGAGCAAGAAAATTGAACTTTCTATGATTGTTCTAATGTTTTTTTTTCTGTTTGTTTGGTTGGTTTTGGTTTTTCTTTGCAAACTTTCTCTGTGTAGCCCTGGCTGTCCTGGAAATTGCTTTGAAGACCAGGCTGGCCTTGAACTCACAGAGATCTGCATCTGCCTGCTTCCCAAGTGCTCAGAATAAAGGAGTCAGTCACCACTACGCAGCTCTATTATAGATTCTTATGAAGAATAAATGAAAATATATTAAACAATTATACATGAATAAAAATAAATGAACAATGCTGCCTTATATTTTATAAAAGTCATTAAAATGTTATACATTACTTTAGTTAGTGACAGTTTATTATATTATTATTTTATGACTTGTATAAACAAGGAAATAACTAGAAAGATTTTGGCTATCAAACACTAGCTTTGGGCTTTATTGCAGACACACATTCACAGTAAATTTTGTAAGCATTTCTTAGCATGAATCTTCAGATCACTTACATGAATTTCTATTGTTGCTTAAGTGGACTCATCTGTGACCACACCTATGCAACCGCGACAGGCATGCTATGACATGTGTTTCCATTGCATCATATGCTATCACAGAATGCTTAGCATTCCCAAGTGAATAGTGTTATGACAGAAAGGGGTAATAAGGGGGGCATCCTACAAACAACAATATTTGTTAGCCAATAATATATGATGGTATAATTCTGTAGTTTATTTCATGTGGATTTGCATTTTACATTTATATTTTAATATTTTTTGCTTATCCTTTGTGGGTTTTTTTTTTGCCTGTTTATGGTTTTAAAAATACCATGGAGATAATTCTTATGTAAGAAAAGCCCATTGAATTCTAAATAAATATACCTTCCAATTTTTTTTCTAAATCAGCTTTCAGGGAGTAAAGAGGTTGATTTTAGCATCATTTTACAGTTATCCATTATGTAGATTTTCATAATGACTGCTTGTAAGTGTGAGAAAGGATGGCCTAAATAACATAAAATATCCTTACCACTGAAGAAGGGACTGGGCTAGTTGTGCTATTACTAATTGTTTAGATTCTTACAAAACAAACAAATCAAAACCGACCACAACTAAAACCAAGAGCTTTGACTGTTCATTCTCCAAGGCCTCTTTCCATATTAGGTTCTTTGATTTACTTCTGGCTGAGAACATCATAGCTGAATGGTTTTAAAAGAAACAAAAATCAGACTAGGCAGTACCCATAACTGTAACCTTACCATCATATAGAAGCGCTGTGATCTGTTGCCCAGACTATGTGTATTCCATGCCCGTGTTTTGGTTTGGATGGAGTGATATGTTTATACAAGTGAAAAATGGGCAAATATTCCAAATCTGTGATTTGCTTCCCATTTCTCCCGTTGTTATTATCTGGCTTTATTTTGTCTTTATGAGCAACTGGAGTTTAAAATTGGGGCTAAGAAAAGCAATGAGAGCGCCTGACCTTGAGAACAGCAACCCTGTGCAATGCTGTGGTTTTAGCAGACATTTTTAAATGTCTGTGGCTACGACTGATGTGTGATGTCTTTGCCTTGTTTTTGGTCCCAAGCCTTTTAGAAATTAGCTAATGATCATGGGAGACCACTCAGGGATACCATTGCACTGCCTTCAAATTCCAACAACTCCCGACTTTAAAACAGCCTGGGATTTAAGGGATTTGCCCAGAATTTCTGACATGGCTAGAACTAATTAACATGTCCGTATGCACCATGTAAACAAGAGGGTTTTTGAAATAGAGACATCATTATTTTTTTCTTTTAAAATGTGTAAATTTTTATAACTCAAGGTAGAGGTTAAGGCTTTATGATATATGTTCTTAAGTACTAGAAAATGCTACAATTTGGTTAAAATAATTTGTTGATATGTGTGAAAATTAGAATGTAATATTCAAAATTACATTAAGTTAAGGGAAATTTAAAATGAACTTAGCAGCAAGCCATTTTGTTTGCGAACTTTAAAGTGAATGTCTGCATGTTGCTAAATAACAGTGTAGTAGTTACTGAAAGCTGAGTGCATGAGTGCATTGTTGATCCACCCAATTACAGAAGACTTTTCACTTAGTTATACACAATAGCCTATGTGTTCAAACATTCATGTAAATATCATCAATAGAAACTTTTCTTAACCAAATTCTATTCTATCCTTCTTATTCTTATTATGGGCTGTAGGAGAAACTAAATACACAAGAGAAAACTGTCAATTTAACTTCTTAATACTTTTTGTTTTTAAAACAGGGTTTCATGGCTTTGTTCAATTTGGCTAGACCTTAATATGTGGCCCAGAAAGGCCTGAAATTCAAGGTGATCCTTATACCTCAACGTCCAAAGTTCTTGATATACAGGCATGTCTGGGTAGAATATAGCCCTATAAAAAGAAATACTAGTACTGGGGATATCAGTTGATGAACTGCTTGCATAGTATGCTTGGAACTCCTGCTTTGATTCCCAGTATAATCTGGGTGTGGGGGCACACACTTGTTGAAGATGTAGAGATGTGGCTATCATACTTTCAAGATCATCCTCATCACTGGGCATTCCAGTCAACCTGGTTTAAAAATTCTTGTCTGTCAAAAAGAATAATATTTTTTACGCAAAATAGAATTTGAAAAAACAAAATTTCCTTTGATGATGCCAACATGATATTTCTCACTGCATTTTTGTTTTTGTTGTTATTTTTTTAGAAACAGGGTCTTCAGATCAAAACTGGCTTAAAACCCACTATACAGTTCAGGGTGGCCTCAAACTCACAGAGATCCACCTGCCTCTAACCTCCTAAGTACTGACATTAAGGGCATGTGGCATCTTGCATAGTCTGCATTTATTTTTGCAACCTTAATTTCAAGTTGAAAACCACAATGCAAAAAATATTCAGGTTGTACATGAACCCTATGCTTCCAAATACTGAAGTTGTCATTTGACTTCGCCTCTCCAGAGAATGATCAGTGTGTTTGGTGACATTATCATTTAAAAAAAAAAGAAAGGAGATAACAAATATATAAGAAGTGCTTTTCCGGGCTCTCATGAAAATGTGTAAGCTTGAAGCAAGGTGTCCTCCTAAGTGTTTTCATTCCCATTTCTGTGATTTGAAAACCTGGGTGATGTCAAAGTTTAATGTAAAATAAGAAGAGAATCAGAAAAAAACCCACATACAGCGTATGGGTGCTTATTTGGAGGGGAGGTAAATATAAGTTTTTATGTCGAGATACATGGGTATAAAATAGGAATAAAAACAGATTCTGAATTCTACCCTTTTCTCATGATTTGGCAGACTATATTGCCAGGAGAAAAATTTCCAGGTTCAGATGTGTTCTTATTCTTTTCTGTGAGATTCTAAGAGCTGTAAAGGTTATCCATTAGAAATTTTGAAATTTTCTAGCTTTTTGTTGGTCTCAGTTATATGTCTTCTTATGTTGAATATAAATTCCAAGTTAACTCAACTTTTGTCTTCTGAAGGGCTTTTCTTTTCAATCTTTTTAACCAGGGATTGAACTAGCACACAAATAAAACCAGACAAATGCTTTTATAGGCTGATTTCTGCCAGGATTCAATGCTAGATGTCATAAACACAGACTGCTCTGGCAATGCATGCATAATTTTTGTATTTGCTGTGATCCAAGAAGTGAACAGATATATTTGGGAAGGTGAAGCTTCTGAACTATAATACACCAAGAAAGTATATTGAAAACTGAAAACTGAGCCTCCAAATGAATCGATTGTCCTAGCCTTTGAAGGCCAGCGACAGCAAGTAGACCAGTTGATATTTAGTTCGACGGATTGTTCACATTCACATAAAACAAAATTATTTAGCATTTGCTGAATCCGTCTTGATAATCAATTGGGGATCAAATGCAAGAGAACATGTGTCTGCTTTGTATGAAGCCAAATTCTTCTGTTTTTCTCTTAGCGCAGAGGACATGCCTTCTTCCCTGGCTGATATTGGTTGCTAGGAGAAGTGCACTCGGTTGCTTGCTTCATAGCCATCAGTAAAACTAAAGAGTGTATTGAGTGAGAGAAAAAGGGAGAACACAGAGCAGGCCATGAATCATGACTTGTCTCCAGTGTGTCCACTCTGGTTCCACTTTTTCTTTATTTTTCCTTTGAAAACTTTTGTTTTTACCAATGATGCTTTCTTTCAGCCATTATCCTTAATCCTTCTGGTGCCTGAGGGGATGAGAGCTGCCGAAGGGTGGCTGTGCTTGGAGAGTCCACTCAGAGCCATAATGAAAGCCTTGAGAGTTATTCATGGGGCCACAGGAGCAAGAATGCTTTACTCAGTGAATAGCTTCAGTCAGTTGCCTTTGAGATGGAGTGATTAATACCTTCTGCTTTTAATGGTGGGGAAAGGCAGACAAGAAAGGTCTTCAAACTACTTTAGCCATTTTGCAAATTAGATCTTCTACATTGTCCAAGCTTTTGACAATGAAGTTGCTAAATGTTCAATACCTGTGATAGTCTTTTTCAAAGCATAGTGTGTTGTGAACTGTTAACTGTGACTACTGTCAAATGAAACAAAACTGCCAAAATAGCCCCAGAAGTACTGCCGAAAGAAAGAAAGAAAGAAAGAAAGAAAGAAAGAAAGAAAGAAAGAAAGAAAGAAAGAAAGAAAGAAAGAAAGAAGAAAAGATATTTAGTCAGTCTCAGATCTTGGCAATGTTTGTTTTGATACTGAAGTACCAACCTGCAGTTGTCTTTCTTCTCAGTGTTGTTTAGGCAGGTCTGATACAAAATATCCATTTGTTTGATGAAGAAACTAATTAAAATGCTCTGGAGAGTTTAGAGAGACATCTAATGAGAAAGTGCTGAGGGTGGCAGGTGTTAGTTACCCAAGAGCACTTGGATTTAAGGATACTTTGTGGTTTGCAAAGTTATTATTTGTATGGTTATAAATATATGTGAATATTTTATATATACAATAGTTTTGCATAAATTATTATAGAAGACACATGTATAAATCTCACTATGTCCTTTTTACATCTTTCATTATATAACATACGTAGCATAGTTCAGATAAGAATTGCTTGAGGTTTAAGACCCTTGTTGATCAACTGACTACATCGGTAGAAGAGCTGCTTTGGTTTGGGGATCCTGTGGGCCATACCTGAGGCATGTCAGTTGATGCTAGAAGGCTATTTAAAGAGAGAAGGTAAATGAAACCTAGCTTTAGTGTCTCTTGAAAACTCATTCTTTATCCATCCTTTTTGTTTATGAAGCAGCAGCCTTTTCTAATCCTTATATTCATTTTCACATCCAGAAATCCTTGCTTTAGTCTAACTATGAGAACAAGCAGCATTTAAAACACCTTGTGCTATTTCTTAGAACCTGTTTTTCACTCCATAGAGGTGAAATATCTTGTTAAGAGGTGGTAATACCCAAGGGCAATCAGAGATGGAAATGTAACGATTTGATGAGTGATGTCTAGAGATCAGCATTGAGTGAGGTCTGATTTAACATCTTTATTAGTGATATAAGAATAAAGTGATAAGGAAATTCTACTCCTCCACATTAGAAAACCAGTGTGAGCTCCCTCCATCTCAGAAAGCATGCCTAATGACTCCCTCAGAAATCAGTAGGAAAGAAAAGACTCTTAGCCCAGTAAGAACCTATGCTTTATTTAGTACGTCAATGTAAACTAATTCTTCAGGGAAGTAATCAGAAATCTAGACATCCAAGTAGAGCAAGAAGCTGGCAAAGCAATAACACTGAAAGGGCCCTAGGGAAACGTGTAGAAGAGTCGAAGAGAGTGGGAGCAGTCGGCTGCTGCGTCCTATTTTAAAGGCCATAGGATAGCAGTGGCTATCCTATGAGAACATGGTTTGGATGCAGTGGGGAGTCTTCTTTCCCTCTGTCATTCATGGACAGAACCTGAGCAAGGTTTTGCCCTGTTGTGCCCACAACTTAGTGTTGAGAGAGACTCTTCAGGAAGAGATGTGTCACCTGAAAGCAGAGATAGCCTTGCGACTTCTAATGAATAATATTAAAATCACACCATAAGACCCTACTAAATATGACAAATGAGCAACAGTATAACAATATTTAAAATATTTGACTAGCAATCCTTTAGGACAGTATTATCAAAATCCTTAGAAGCAATGCATTTAGATGAATAAACTTTCATGACAGTTATGTTTGGCTCATACTATATGCACTGCCTAACATAAGCCTGAAAAGTCATGAACTATTATGTGATCCCTCTATACATGCTTGATAATTGTAATCAGATGAATTAGTTGAGCAGAATCTAGAACATAATCTTTCTACTGTCTTTCACATTAATGAGATCAATGAGAACATGAACCCTTCAGCGCTATACAGTTTAAGAGAATACACAAAACTCAAGAACTCATTCCATAGAGAACTGCAAAATGGTCAGAGGTGTGAAAAATTAATAACTTTGGTGGGCTACTTACGTTCCACTTCCCTCTGCTGCTGCTTTTCTTTGGGTCCCTTTATCTTAAATGAACAGTTCAAGGCAGAATGATGCCCTATGGCAATTGTAAAATAACCAATCTTGCTTTAAAACATTTGCAGAGAGCTAAAAGACATATCATAGAAACTGGTCTCTGAACTTTGGTTTTTGTTTTTTACCATTGATGGTAATCACAAGAAATAGAAATAGTGTAGAGCAAACTGGCAACCCTTAGCAATCCTGTCTTGTTTTAAGACCAGCCTTCAGGTGCCCCAACTGGTCGGGACAGTTCAGTACAGTAGATCAACATCAGAACTTCTCTATAAACCAGAAAGGAATAATTACCTTTGACATAGTCATGCCTACTTCTCAGTCACACATATATACATATAAACGTGTGTGTGTGTGTACATACATATATGTGTATATATGTATGGATTTAAGGTTTATATTTATTATATATAAACATATGAAATGCAATTTAATAATGTTATTATATATTACTATATTATATGTATATATCATTGCCCTATCTTTAGGGTCATATCAGTCACTGTTTGATATTGATATAGGGGCTCTCATCCTTTAAAGGTTTGTGAACTCAGAAGGGACTATTTTGCTTATGGGCATCTGTAAGTTATAAGAACTATTCACTATTTTACAGGGAATCTTTAAAAGAATTGTGGGAAGTACAAAAGAAATGTGGAAGACTCAGTCTCTTTCCTTTGCACAGTAATGCTATGACATCATATCCTTTTGTAGTATTTCTGACTACCTTCAGTATTAATTCCATGTAATAGTTACAAGGAGTTTGAAAAATAGATATGTACATGCATATGCAGACCCACTTAACTAAAATTTATTCACATGCAACCACATATAAATTGGATTGGACAGTAATGTGTGTGATCGAAATGTAACTAAACTATATTTTGTAACCCCATGTAAATCATCTAAAGGAATGTGGTGCCAGTCACTTCATTACTATTGATTTATATAACTGTCATATCATTTCTTATTTTTTCTCTTCTAGTTTTGAAAGATAGCCAAAATCCTATTTATAAGGTAAAACACTACTTTCCAAGTTGTCATTAGATATAATAAATTATAAAAGATAAATAGAGAAGTTGAGTTTTTCTTAAAAATAACTGGACGTACTCATACTATGCAAAAGAACCCATTCTTGTAGGTATTTACCACACACAATAAGAAATGTTCCTTGTGTGGGAAATACATTACCTGAAAGGTCTGGAATATTTGAATAGCAGCCTTGTGAAACCACACTCAGTCTAAGCAAGTTCCAACAGGACAGTCTAGAGACTATGACAGAAGGATGATAACCAGAGTGAGCTGCTGACATTGATCCCAGAAGTCCCACTAACGTTGCTAAGACACTCTTTGATGCAGTCACCCTATTTTGGTTCATTTTGTTCAAGCTTCTACTCCCAACACCTTCACTTTTCAAAAGAGGCAGTGCTGAGTAAGTTTGGTAACTTTGCTTGATAAGATCACAAAGATGGGACAATAAATAATAAGCACAATGAAGATATGTGTTTTGGAAGTGCAATATCTTCCTGCAGATGGTTAATATCAGTTTATATCGTAGTTTTACACATGTGAAGACAGAGACTGGATGATTGTGCACTATAATTAACCAGTAATATTTTAAGATTGGGTGATAGTAGAAATAGTACACTTAGGAAAAGATTATATTTGATGTAAATTTTATAGCTTTCAATGAACAACTAACTCAATACTGAGACACAAAATTTAATATTTACTTTTCTAATTTATGTTAAGGCTTATAATTCAACAATATCAAAATGCTGTCTTAAAATATATTGCTTAATGTTTTTGACATGAATTCAAAGATTTCTAGATTGAGGCTATAATGTTGATCCATCCAACATGTTGATAGGTTGAGTAATATACATGTTCATGCCTATAATACACACACACGCACACACACACACACACACGCACGCACGCACGCACACAAATATAGCCATGAGCACAAGGCATCCATATATGGATGTGTGCATACATATGAATTTTATAAAAAATAATCAAGTTCAAATACCATGGGACTTTCATGTCCTTATCAGTTCTGCAAGTTAGAAATATGCAAGCTGCATATATTAGATTCTACACAACATTTTAAAAAGATACATATTGGATTACTGTTATGGAAATTACGTGTGTCATATTTATGATCAAAAATAATAGTTTTGTTTGTTTATAATTTATTCTTTTTTTCATATTCTTTTATTTTTTCATTCTAAAATTTACACTTCCTCCCCTTCTCCCAGTCCCCTCCTACTTCCCCCAAACCCTCCTCCCTCCCCCTGCTTCCTTAAGAGAGGGCATGGTACCCTGCCCTGTGGGATGTCCAAGGCCCTCCCCCCTCCATCCAGGCCTAGGAAGGTGTGCATTCAAGTAGACTAGGTTCCCAAAAAGATCATACATGCAGAAGAAATATGTCCTAGCATCATTATTGATGGCTTTTCAGTCTGCCCCCATTGGCAGCCACATTCAGAGAGTCCGGTTTGATCATATGCTCATTCAGTCCAGGTACAGCTCCCATTAGATCAGGCACACTGTCTCAGTGGGTGAACCAGCCCCTCAAGGTCCTAACTTCCTTGCTCATCTTTTCCCACCTTCTGCTCTTTGAATGGACCTTTAGAGCTCAGTCCATTGCTCTGAGGTGAATGTGGGTCTCTCTCTATCTCCATCCATCAGACGAAATTTCTATGGTGATGATCAAGATATTCATCAATGTGACTATGGGACAAGGCTTATGGTATGTACTCACTCATTAGTGGACTCTAGCCATAAACAAAGGACATTAAGCTTATAGTTCACAAGCCTAGAGAAGCCAAATAGCGAGGTGAACCCAAAGAAAAACATATATAGACCCTCCTGGAAATTGGAAGCAAACAAGATCGCCAGGCAAAAGTTGGAAGCACGGGGGCGGGGATATGGGTAGGGGTAGGTGTCAGGGGGTGGGGAAAAGGGAGAGGGGGAAGGAGAAGGGAGAAGGAAAGGACTGGGGAGAGCTTGGGGGAGTGGGAGGGTGGAGATGGAAGAAGGGCGGAAATTGGAGAAGGGAATAAGATATCTACTTTAAGGGAGTCATTTTAGGATTGGCAAGATACTTGGCTCTAGAGGGGATCCAAGGTGTCCATGGGGATGTCCCTAGCTAGGTACTTGGGCAGCAGAATAGAGGGTGCCTGAACTAGCCTTATAATTTATTCTTTAAAAGATCCTTAAAAAATGAGATATGAAGATTTATAGTTCTTTACTAACATTTAAAATATATCCAAATAGAATATATGAGTAAAATCATTGAGCTTGAATAATTTTAAATTGATAGTTATGGAGGCTTACCCATTTGCCTTGAGGCCAGTCATGCAGGCTTTTTTTAAAATTATAGGATCTTTATGTTTAGTTACTGCAAGGTGGCATCTGTATGTAAGTAATATGCACAATGGGATTGCTATTGTAGAATAAAACAAAAGACCATTGTGTGGCATCTGAAATAGCATGTCTATTTTTCCATAATATCTCTAAGCATGAATTTCTTACTCTTTGTAAGGGTAACTAAGCTCTCAAAATTGACAGCACAATTAAAAACAACAGAAGATAATGCACATCTGGAATATAGCAATGAAGGACAGTTGCTTTTTAAATGCATACCTTTTACTTGCTCTGTGTTTATAGATGTTCTAATTAATATTGAGGGTAGTGCATGCTCACATTTATACGCTGATCCGCGTGTCTACTGAACATCTCTGCTGTACTGCATACTGCATGAGTTTTTGGTTTAGTAGAAAACATAGATAATATATGATCATGCTCAAGATATTTGTACCTGAACTTGAAGTTAAGTATGATAAAGGGAAAACAGGATCATAAATAGATTTATGATTCAACAAAATTTGATTTTTGAGTCCTGGAAGCCTCATGGGGAAGAGCTGGTTATCTTCAAACATGCAGGGATGAGAATAGTGGATGCTAGGTGGGAAACAGCGGGCAAAAAGAGTGTCCAGAAGGTGCTGAGATGGGAGAACTTGACATTTATGTAAACTTCACGTGATTGGGAAATGGCCAAGTAAATTGTGAACAAAAATAGTGGAAGAAACTAGAGTGGACAGAACAGATTCCCATGTATTGTTTCTCAGTTTTCTCCTAAAGATAATGGCAAGACATTAGAGGATAGTTGTGCTCCTCAGAAAATTTCTGAGCTGGTAGAAGATACTCATGAATATTTCTGAATACTGCTAAGTACGAACTGTTGTGAGCTCATGGGGCTCCATAGGATGCTTAAGACTTATTGGAAAGAAATAGAAGTATTACTGGGTATAAGAAAGAAATGGAGAAGAGGGGACATCCTGCTGAAGTAAAGGAGAGAAATAGCTATGGTGAACTCCTAACCTCCATTCCTGCATCAAAAGTTGGAACTTCTCTTTGCAACATGGACCGAAACAGAAAAACACAACCAGTCAAAACAGAGTCTTGGAGCCCAGTCCCAACTGATACATTACAGCACACCTGCTCCCAAGGCCCAGGGATCATTTCAGAAGCAGGGTGGAGACTGGTGACAGAAAGATTGCAAAAGCCAAAAGCACAAGGAGTTTCTTTGAGATTGTGCCTCATAGGAACGTCAGGAGCTCTGCCTATGAACTCTTACGAATATGCTTTTTAAATGTGACTGTAGTAAGGAGGACACAAATAAACATCCTAAGGTGGACAGGGAAGGCAGGTTCATAAGCTCTCAACTGTAGCCGTAAAACTACAGGCAATTATAGAAGGCTGAGAGAGGAGAAATAGTCCCCTCGAGGGAAGAGCACACCAGTTGGTTCTCCAATACCAAATGATCGACCCTGAAAACATATGTAAGACGTGTTATATAGAGAGAGCAGGGTGCATTCATATATTATTTCTATATCAGAAAAATATATGTGTAGCAACATTAAAGAAAAGAGGCCATGAATTTGAAAATAAGCAAGAGGGAGGGTACATAGGAAGATACGGAGAAAGCAAAGACAAGGGGAAATGATGTAATTATGTTATATCTCTAAGTACTATTAAAAAATAATTGAGGCTATGGGCACAGCTCCCTAGAAAGTACCTGGTTATTTAACACAAAACACTGGCACTATAAAGAAAGAGATGCTGAAGGGAAGTGAAAGGAGAGGAGGCCGTAAAATCGCAGGGGAGGGGATGGAGAAAAGAGAGACAGAATGCTTGAAGAACAGTCTAGATGTCTGTTTATTGAAAGCTCTGTACAGTCAATAAAGATGGTACTGAACTGACAGTAGGGGAATAAAATTGGAAGAGGTTGCAAAGGGATTGGAAGGAAGTAGTTGAAGCAGGGCTTGAGCAAGGTCATAAGGAAGAGGACCACTCCAAAGCAAGCTTAAGTAATTGCTGCAATAGAGGGAAGCTAACCAAAGCTTGGCAGGTCCTGTTTAGCTGTTGACTCTAATGACTCTTACTCACCCACAGATTAAAGCTCCCTGCAATGTTGGTAATTTATAGATGCACTTTATGAATCACAGTTACCCTCGGCTCCCTCATGCCAGGAGCTGTTAGCACGTTACTTCTTACTGCTTATAGTGAGTAGCAAAGAAACATACTACATAAAGAAATATGTACAGTAAATATCTGTGGAATTGCATTAAAATCACCTCCTTCATCCAATTCTCCTTTTCTCCAACTGTCCTTTGCCTCTGCCTATTATAGAATAAGGAAAAAATAATTCCTCCTTTTTGCTGGATTTGCACTTAATGAGTACAAATTAAAAATGAAACTCTTAATGAGTTCCTAGATATGTACATCATAAATGTTCTGTTTTTTGTTGGGCTATCTCTTAGTCTTGTATATTTAAAAAAATATTTCTCTCTAGGATGGAAAAATTTAAAGTTTCTCAGCATAAAAATGTCATCCAGTTTTAATGTGATACATAAGTTAATCAATCAGTACTCAATGTGTATACAAATCAAAACATCACATGGTATTCCATGAATACATAACACATGTCATGCATTAATCATAAAATAAAAAATATTAAGTTAATTGAAAACCCTGCCACTCTATTGGAAATACTCAGAATGTGTGGTTTCTCTTTTATGTGTTGGTGTACTTGAGTAGGTGACAAGGAATGCTCTCTTCATGTAAACTGACAAACCTACAGAATATGGATATTCTGACATTGTTTTGTTAAACTTAGATTTTCTATTGTCAAAATAAGAGATTAACTGGAATCAATGTTTATATTTAGTAATGTTCCTGTCACATTTAAATTTATTTTCTTAATTACCTTAACAAGAGAATATATTATTACATTGCATGTGTTTGTTTAAAAAAAAGAAAATTAAGATCTTGAGATTTACTTGAGTTTATAAAACAAATTTTAAGTACACAAATTATAGCAAATCATTTTACAATTGAAGTTTTATATTATATTTATTTGGCTACAGGTAAAAGCAGAATACTAGTGCTGTTTTAAACATAATAAAAGGTATTTTATTCTTATGTTTTTATAGTGATTCTCGTGCAATATGGGTCTGACTTAATCAAAGTTAGTAATTAATTTAATTTTAAAAATCCACATCATTTGAAGAAAATGCATAGAAAGTAGTAATCTTGACAATGTTTAGCAATATTCTGACATTCTCCCTGAGGAGTCTCACAGGCCTGTCAATCGTCTCATTGATTCTCAGAGGCTTCCTAGGAGGAGTCACGAAGATTTTTGTGAAGGACTCTATTCAATGGGACTGGCAGTTATATTCTCAACAGGTACAGCTTGGTCAACAAACATGGTGACTTGCTTTCAGGAAAGTGAGTTTAGACTTTTTCTTTAAAAGAAATGAAGAAAATTGATAATTTATTAAAAATTTACTGGGAAAATAGATTGTTTTCCTCAGCTTTTATATTTTTCAATCTAAACGCAATTACCTTTTATTCCTATTACCTATTTTCAAAATTCCATTAAAGTCATTGAGTAACAAGATTCTTAGCAATATTTAGTCAGGTGTCATCTGACTATTGGCAATCAAGATTGATAATGCCTTAAATGGGGGAATTCCAATCAATGGCCATCATCTATACTATTGACTAAACATTTAGCTATATTAGTAATAAGCCAAATTTTAAACATTTCTAACAATTGGTTATTTTAAGGGAAAACTAAAGCACTAAAATAATATTGTCTTGCATAGGTAATTAGAAAATTAACTCAGTATGAAGGTGAATCTATATGTTTTACTTTGAAAGTATTGTCTTTGCTACTATTGGATATACCGATGCCCTTTCCACTCTAAGGTCAGAGTTCAAATTAAGCCTCTATCCTAAGTAAATTGAGATGAATGGTTTGGCCTTTGTCCCTGGTGTAAAATAGTCCATATCACGAGATCACCATATATCTATGTATCTGTTTTTACACAATTGGCATAATTGGCATCCTCCTAGGAGTTGACTGGCATCAAAGCCTAAGCTACATCTTATTATAAGGGAAAATTATTTTCTAGATCATGGACTTTTTAAAAATTTCTAAAAATGGCCCAGAATGTATCTGTTGACTTGTGACAAGAGAGAATTATATTTCATCATAATCAATTTGGTAATTGATAACAGCACAGTAAAAACCTAATACATTTACAAAGATGGATGTGCCTTTGGGAAATGGCAAGATAAACGGTTGGAATATATTTGAAGAGGCCACCACATTTATCTAACCAGTAGTTTAATTACTATATCCATTCATTTATGTTAGGGAAAACCAAGGTTTCTTTAAAAACTTTAATGAACTAAAAGCTATTCATATGTATCATAAACTTTGAAAGTTAACTTGATAGTAATAACACTAATGATGATAACTGTGGTTGGAAAAATAGTTTCAAAACATAATTTACAGATTCCTATACTGATAGTGTATTTATCTATTTCTTAACAGTTGTATTATATGTGTTGATAACATATGAATCAGAAAAAATATATGTCAATATATGCATATATAAAGAGAGATAGATTTCTATGCTGATAGTGTATTTATATAATTGCTTAATAGTTTTGCTACATGTGTAGATAACATATCAATCAGAAAAATATATGTTGATATATATGAGAGATGGATGCCCAGGAAATAATAGAGCTGTGTGGGGTATAGTAAATTAAGGTTATGAATGACACACAGGCCAATGTACAAAGATAAAGTATCTCAGGTTCAATTTGCTCATATTTCAGTTGTGTTAGAGTTCTTGGACAAAGTGATCTTTATTTTTTTTTCATGTTCTTTTATTTTTTTTATTCAAAAAATTTGCATTTCCTCCCCTTCTCCCAGTTCCCTCCCGCTCCCCCCACCCTTTCTCCCTCCCCCTGCTTCCTTTAAAGAGGGCATGGTACCCTGCCCTGTGGGAAGTCCAAGGCCCTCCCCCTCCATCCCAGCCTAGGAAAGTGTGCATCCAAATAGACTAGGTTCCCAAAAAGATAATACATGCAGAGGAGATAGGTCCTAGTGTCATTGTTGATGGCTTCTCAGTCTGTCCCCATTGGCAGCCACATTCAGAGAGTCTGGTTTGATCATATGCTCGTTCAGTCCCAGTCTAGCTGGATTTGGTGAGCTCCCATTAGATCAGGCACACTGTCTCAGCGGGTGGACCAGCCCCTCACGGTCCTAACTTCCTTGCTCATCTTCTCCCACCTTCTGCTCTTCGACTGGACCTTGGGAGCTCTGTCCATTGCTCTGATGTGAATGTGGGTCTCTCTCTCTCTATCTCCATCCATCAGACGAAATTTCTATGGTGATGATCAAGATATTCATCAATGTGACTATGGGACAAGGCTAGTTCAGGTACCCTCTCCTCTGCTGCCCAAGTACCTAGCAGGGGACATCCCTGTGGACACCTGGGAAGGTGGATATTGGAGAAGGGAATAAGATATCTACATTAAGGGAGTCATTTTAGGATTGGCAAGATACTTGGCTCTAGTGGGGATTCCAGGTGTCCAAAGTGATATTTAAAACCATTTATTTGAAAATAAATTTTGAAAATTCAACCAGATAATCTAAGGAATGTGTAAAGAAATTGCTTAACATTTTATATTGGAAATTTATAAGTAAATATACTACATTTATCACAATATCCATGTGTTTATCCAAGTGGAATGAAGAAATGGCTATCTGCTAATTTTCCTTAATTTTAAGGTCTACTGCCCATGTTTGAGTTAGAAATTTATTAACATTTTATTTGGTTTACCTGTCTCTTTAAGGAAAATCAGGTACACCTTTCTTCTCTGCAATGTGTATCCACCATGGCAAGCACAAAACAGCTTGCATTTCTGTTTAGGTCTTAGCAATCTTTCCAAATAATTCAGAAACTGTACTTTAATATATGGAAGTATTGGATTATTCAACATTGCCACACACTTTGTAAAATCCCTAATCAAAACAAGAAGTCTTCAAACACACAGAATTTATAGTTTAACTTATTGACTGGTCTTCTTATAAGATAGAGTGTCTAGGTAGTTGAAAATCATTTATATGAATACTCTACCTCCAATTTCTGTTTGTCCTTAATATTTCCATTTCTGTCTTTATTTAGCAGTGTTTAAGACAACAAATAACTTGGAGAAATAAAATGAAGTATTTTAAACATGCATAATGAGTTAAAAAGGATTAGTTTTTTATGTCTCTAATATAAACTGGTTTTGGATAAAAGGATTGGAGGCTAAGATTGGAGAAAACATCATAGGTTCTTGTTTAAATAACAGTATGCAGGGTAACATATAAGACAATGCCTGCACCACCCTTGGCATAGACCCAGTGCTAAGCTTGCTCTTCTCTAGCAGCTGAGATAGAGACTGCCTTCTCTGCAGCATCTTTGGCCTCAGCGGACAGCAGGGCGACAGGTAGGGATGGCATGGGCTTTGTTAATAGGGGCTATCCTGATAATGAACTGTTGTGTATCATTAGGTCATGTTTCTTTGAAAATTACCAGATTATCTGTTTGTAAAGAAGATATGATTGGTGTGTGTGTGTGTGTGTGTGTGTGTGTGTGTATGTACAGTCAATTTGTTGTTTCTCTCACTGATAAGAAATTAATACATCAATATTTTTAAAATGATGAATTTCAATTTCTTCCATTGATTGTATAGCTTGCTCCATATACAATCTCCAACTCCAACTCCAACGATGTCAAAACATTTTAGTTCTTTTTATTGCTCTTTTTGAAGCATTTCTTTTATGTTCTTGTTGCATTTTAGTTCTCAAAACAATTGGAAGCATATGCTTACAAGATCCATGATGAACTGGCTTTGCCATTGGTGTTGCTATGAAGTGGTAGTTCAAGGAAAAAGCTTGGAATGTCATTTCTCTCTTAATATTGAAAATGCACAGGCTCTTTGGTTACTATTTACGTCAAGGGTGTGAACTGTAATTTGATATGAGAAAAATATTTTCCTGATGAAGGAAAGCTGTAAATCTCATGTGTTAGAAACAGAGTGAAATGAAGACAGCCTTTGCTGAGAAGTTTCCTTCTGGGGTGCTATCATATTCCAAGGGAAGTGATGGAAGCCATTTTATTGGGACTCTTTTAAAAGGAGATTTAAACGATCACCCACTAGGAGTAATCTTTGAATACATGAGCATTGCATAGAATTAGGCATAATCTTTTTTCTATTGTTAATTTCTGAAATATCTTACAACAGTCATTTAAGAGTCAGCAGTAATACTTCTCCTAAGGGGAAATACATCTACAAAGTATAATTCAAGCACATTAGTTATTCATTTGAAGGGGCAGGAGAATGGCATCCAAACAGCAGGAGAGAATGCAGAATGGGGAAGAAAATGTGTGAATGAAGACATTAATGCTTTTGTGAATATTAAATTCAGTGAAATTCACAATGTAATCTGCAGGCAGTGGCACTGCATATTGTGCAACCAACACTTAGAGGATGCGTTAGTAAGGAAAGGGGAGCCATGAGCTACTGTTTGGTAAGGAGATATGATCTTTTAAAAACATTTATTTTGTTTGTTTATTTATTTAGTGTTTTGTGTGTATGTGTTTTTCTATATATATTCATAATTACCACAGGGTCCATTTAGACAACAAAAACAGAATTGGGTAACTATCATAGATTTTTTTGTGGTTCACAAAACGTAAAATATTTACTGTCTTGTCTATATACAAATATCTATATATAAATAGTTGGTGATCTCTGAGTAAAAAGGTGGTACTTATAACTTAGTGTGATATTAAAATGTTTAACAATGGTAAGTTATAAAAAGCAAACATAATGTAATAAGTATAAGAGACACATAGTAAAGAAAGTGAGGAGGTGGGCTGAGCTCTCTATGAACATGGAATGAGAAGTATAAGAGAATGAAGATGATTTTCCAGACAAAGAAGTTGATTTGATCATCATAGCCTTGATTTTGTTTTAAATATTTTTAAACATTTTTATATTTCTTTATTTAATGTGTATTAGTACCTTGCCTACATGTGTTCATGTGTACCACAAGACCCGAAAATTATTTCAGATTCCTTGAACTGCATGCAGTATGGAATGGGTGTGAGTCATCACGTGAGTGCTAGGAACCAATCCAGTGTCCTGTGCAATAGTAGCAAGTGCTCTTAATTGCTGAGCCACATGTCCTGTTCCTCAAGTTGATACATACAATGCAGAAGTAAAATTTGAGGGAGGGTCAATAGGTAGAAACTTTACTAAAAGTTAAGGGGAATATAAAAAGGATACTAAAAGAATTGCACTCTGATGAACTCCTTTATCTTTAATTAAGTAACTTCTGATGCTTCAATCATTTAAGTATAGATAACATGAACCCAAGTCTTACGTCAACAAGTTTACAAGAGTAAGATGGAATGGCTTTCTTATTCTCAAATTCAGTAACTATGCACTGAACCCCTCTTTTGTTAGAAGCATTCTTTTCAGAGATAATGGCAGTATAGTGTTCAGATAGCACACACCAAGTGCCTTTTCTTTTATTGGACATTTTTATGGCTTTTGAGTAGACAGAACATTGCCTTCAGGAGTTTACCAGGGTGTCCATAGGACATGGTTTGCTCTGAAGACTGTAGGGGTTGCTGAAATCCTAATTTTCTGTTGTTCAGAATGAAATCTTGTTAAGAAAATAGGAGTATTTTTAGAAATAATGAAGCTAAAAGGAAGATATTTGGATAGACACATATCCAGTATTACTGACACCTCTATAAAATGGAGAAATATGGACACAGAGCCCAAGATGTGGGGAGCGTCCATAGGAAGATGAGGCAGAATTTGAAACAATTCACTTACAAGCCAGAGTGTTAGCCACCTGTCAGAGGCTGGAGGAAAACGACAACGAAGATTTTCCCCATATTCCTAGAAGAAGCCATCTCTGTCAGATCCTTGGGTTTGGAACTGTGGTCTTCAGAACCGCAATCTATTTCATGCATTTAAATCACTCAGTTTGTCATATTTCGTTAATATTGCATAGGGAGTTATCAATCTTCACACCTCTTCTAACTTGTCATTTGCTCTGATGCTCCTCAAGAGGTGGCAGAGAAGTGCCATCTCCAGTGCCATCTCCATGCAGATGTTTGACCTGGAACTGCATGTATCCTTCATGCTTCTTGACAGAACAGTAAACATTCATCTCAGAACTCAAAATCAGAATTTTCATATAAATATTTCTTATGATTATCAAATAATGAATGTTTCATGAGTTTAGGTAAAACTATAGTCAGGGATAGATTTTGTTTAGATTTTTTGCAACTAGATTACTTTTGCCAATGGACAGAACTCAGAAATGGAGAATGAAATGGATTGTACCCTCCATTCTTCCCCATCTTTGCAATGCATGGTGGTGTAATAAGCAGAGCCATTGTGCAGACTCCTGATAGTCGAAATTTGAGGTGAAGTTTGGGATGGGTAGTGCATATTTCATTTTTCTGTGATCCACTTCGGTCAATGTGCCCTTTATAGGGTCTTTCTATGCCATTGTAGGAAAGGTTTTTTTTTTTAAAAAAAAAAATAATATGTGCTCCTGTGGAAGACTGGGCATAAAATATCATTTCAAGGATACCAGCATATACCTTCCAAAGATAATAATTCTACCCACTATCCTCACATCTTATATGCGAGAGCCTCCTTTCTCCCTGATGCTTCTTATATACCAAAGTAGTTCTTGAAAATGTGGATAAAGCAACTTGGTGCTTTGTATTGTACTTCATGTGGGATTGTAATTGTTTACATAGTCTTTTAAACTGCCACATAATCTCGATTCTAACTTTTAAAGGATGTTCTGTGACTCATCCTAATTCTATACTCTAGTTAAACTGATATAGCTCACTTTGTAGAGCATATAGAGATTTGAAGTCTGTTTTGTAATCTTATCAGCGATATTCTTTTCCAGTTCTTAACTTTGGATAACTCCAGGACTCTGTGTGTCATTTAATTTTTATAATTTCTTAACAGATAAAGCAGATTTTTCTTCCAGTTTTACACTTTATAACATTTTGCACACTTAATAAATACATGCTTAGACATTTTATACTTAAATTTCTGAATTGAATATATTTTGTGTTTATTATCCAACAATTAGAAAACTTAGTGACCCTGAAAGTTCATGTAATTTTAGTATTTCCCCACAAATTATCCTGTTTTTAATTCAACTCAGGGTTGCATTTATATTTATATACTATAAACAAATCAAAACAAGGGTCACTTTGTTTTCATGGAATTGTCAAACCATCTTCCCTCTGTTGAATAGCATGATTAGCAAAAGTTAAAAGGAAATCATTTAAAAAGCATGAATAGTAAATGAATGCTAAGCATTTCTTATATTTATGATTATTTCACTGGTTCTGAGGGAATTGTAGGTAGGTATTGAAGGAAATGCTTAATAAATATGAAAACAATCGCCCTTTAAAATTATGGCAAGCAAGTATTGAATCCAAACAGGACTAATAAATTGCTCAAGGGAAAAGAAATATAATTGCATCTAATCACTATCATTAAAAATAATATTTAACAGGTTGGATGCTTTCACCTCAGTGCTCTCAATACCAAGTAAACACTGGCTGTTATTTTTCTAAAGTATGGTTCCTCAGAAGAAATGAGCAGAATGGTCAGGACACAGTATTCACTAAGTGGAAAAAGCACATTCCTTTTGCAGTCACCTGTGGGGTGAAGCAGAAACGGGAGGAAATGGTCTCTGCTGTTGTTTAACATTCAGTGACAAGATTGCCTTTCCATGCAAGGGAGCGAGAGCGAGGTTGCAGGCAGCACATTACAGAAAACAAAGATCAAAAGGACAATATGATTAATTTGAAGTTAAAGGATGGAAGGGCTCCCATTTGTCACCCACTGCCAATTTTCAGTAAACCTTAGCATTTCATCAGAGGGTTTCTGTGAACAGCCTTGAAGCAATCAGCATTCCTGGAGCTCAAACCTAGGCTGCCTTGAGTCCTCCCTGAGTGCAGAGTTCTCGTGATTAATCTCTGCTCCTCTCTGTCAACATGAATATTAAGTGATTTCCTCCCTAGTGCATTATTAAGTTGTCTGATTCGCTGCTACTTCCTGGGGAATTCACAACTTGACCCTCACACTGAATGTGACCAGATAGGCCTTCCAGTGGGCATGATGCGATTCTCTCTTCTTCCATGTGAAACATGCAAACATAGTGTTTTTCCCTAACCAGAGATTAAGGCCTGAACAGATGTAAAAAAAGGGGGGGATACATAACTAGATCATACATTTTAACGTATTCAAAATTTGCTATTTTTATAACCATTTTGTCAAAACATGCTTAATAAACATGTACAGATGCACAGCATTTATATAACAAATTAAGGTCTTTCAAGGACAAATGAGCATTCTCATTAAACAGGTAATGATAATATTTCACTTTTATCACTAGTAGTGTGCACATTTATGGATTATAGGTGCAAATTTAAATTTATATTTGCATAAATATTCAAGGATGTTCAATTTGTTTTCACAAATACTAGTAGGCGACGTGTAAGTGCTTTCTTGTCCCTGTGTCTATAATGGAAACCTTATCCTGTCAACCTACCTTGCATGTTCTCATCTTTCTTTGCTTTGAGGTTCAGTTTGAAAATATGGCCCCTGCCACCTGTGTCATACTCCATGACGCAGAGGAAGTTGTTAGGAACAGATGATCTTTTTTATGTGTCTTTCTTCTTTACAAACGCCTACTAATGTGATTAGCTGCATTCCTGAAACGGTCTTTTGTGTTCCTCTATTATATTTTGAACAAATCAAGGCAGAGTCTTTTCTAGCACATTAGGGTATTTATTAGTTCAGCTGGTTTTCTGACAGATGTTTCCTTTAGGGCAGGGAAAGAACTAATATAGCCAGTTAAATTAAAAAAAAAAAAGACATGACCTGGGTGAATTCAAAGTTTGTATTTCTTAATTTTAGAGTACCTTTCTCTAGGGAAAGCAGCAACTTTAATGTTTTGTTTTTCTTCCTATTTATGACATGAATTAATCACTGGAACATTACCTGCAAATAGATAAAAAATGAGTCAATGAGAAAACACAATACTTTGAAGAAATAAAGTCATTTCAGAGGAGCTTACTTACTGTGCCCAAAGAAAGGGCAAGTAGCAAACTATTCTTCCAAAATTTCATTAGAAATGTGTGATGTGTTATCATTCTTTCTTGCCCATAATTTAGAGGAAAGATTTAAAAATATTAAACTAAATTTTACTGCTAAAACGGTCCTGTTGTTTGCATTTCCAGAATATCACTTGCAATTGCATAGCTAGAACTATAAATACATTAAATACGTTTAAGTGTATTCAAATGAGCTATTATTGTATATGTAAAGTAGAATGTATGGTCGCTTATAAATTAGGATTGTAATTTCTCTCAACAGCAACATTCCCATTGTAATACACCCAGCTCTATGTTCATTAGCTATCGTGTTTTTCATGTTAATCCCAAAGGAGAACATTTTCTTTTTCATGTCATACCTGCATTTTAGGGCATGCAATATCAAGTGTCTTGTTGATAAACTGATACTTCAAGAGAAATATATACTCAATAATAATTCACATTGGTAATATCAGAAAAGTACCAAAATTTTTGCTGGGTTTCACCTTTGAAATGATATGAGATTTTGGTCCTTGTTTATACAAACAGCCTCAAGATGGATAAGTAATACTGTGTAGATGGTTGTTCCCTTCAGTTGGTAGCTTCCTGATGAGAAAAATGAACAGAACAATAATGTTACTTCACTTTTATGTTGATATAAATACCAAAATGTAGACTATATTTTCTGTAGTCAGATCACTTCAATCGTGTACCATCTTTTTTCCTGTCATCTTAGTGGGACTTTAAATTAATGTAGTTTTTCCAATGAAGAGTAATTTATGAACCATCTTTTGATCCCATTCACAACTAAACTTCATTCTAGTACCTAAAACCAACATACTGTTACAGCATCCTTGTCACTGGAAACCGTAAATTTTGTTGAGAAAACTGACGCTGCACTTTAGCTACGGTACACTTAATGCACCTCTAGATACATGTGAGAAAGTAACAGTGCACATGTTTGCTCTCACCTTTGAGATGGCTCTTTGTTTTTCTAGAACATCTTGTCTCAGACACTTATTTGAACGTACTATGCCTATTAGGTCATTTTCCTCTCATAACATGGGCTAAGAGATAGCATTCTCACAATGGCACAGTGAGGTACCAACAGAGTGTGTAAATGCCATACTTTTCAGCTTATGTCTCACAATGGAGTCTAGAGTCAATAAGACTGAGATGAGCTCAGAAGAGGTAGCTGTACTTACTCATTGAGAACTGTGTGTCCATCAGTGTCTTAAGACTGAAATAGATAATAACCACAGGCCCCCACCAGCCCAGATTTATTGGGTTCTCTTACACATCCAACTCAGTCATGATGGTTTCTGGAGACACCCAGTGTCTCAGCTTCCCATAAGCCATTTTGTGATCTGACTCTAGTCAGAACTATAAGAGTAGGTTAACTAAACACTTAGTGGTTTAAATCATCCACTGATATATGTTACACTTTATGAAGGGTTTCTGACACTATTTCCTGTTTCATTATATTAACAGGACTGCCATCCTAGGTAAAATTCACTCCAAGAAGATGGTATTCTGATTTTACTGTTTACTAGTTAATCTGATGTGTTTTGTCTAACAGGAAAAGTGCTTTGAGGCCAATTCCCCATGTGCCCTCTTTGGATACATTAATGTCCTTACTTGACAGTGTCTTGAAATTTATAAAAAAAAAAAAAACAAAGATAGTGTTTAAAAAGCAATACATAGCAAATATGAATCTTACCTAATGAAACTAAATTTAGACTGCTGTGAAGTATAGTTTGCTGTGACCTTTTTGCCTTTATATGTCCTGGAACCTTTATTTATTTACTTGCTAAATATGTTCTTGGCACAGTGATGTGTATTCCACAGGTAGTGCTGGTTGGTCTATGGGGGCACATTTAATCTGTGACCTTAATTACAGTTCACTGTGGAAGTTCACTGGGTATAAATGTCAGTGCTAGCCAGGGGCTGTTTTGTTCATATCCCATATGCTTTACAAAATAAATTAGTGCATAGATCTGAAGTCCAAAAGCCTATTTTTAAAAGAAAAATGTTGGTTAACCAATGTTGAGTCTCCATATGAATTTGTGGCTATTTGACAAACTTCCTGTAGTTTAATCAACTGCAGAAGAGACCTGGAACCCTTTAGGTAATAAGTAATATCCTCTTATCTTCTTTGTTAGCCTAAACAGAAGACAGGTTGAACAGTAAAGCTTGGGTGAAGAGTGAGCAGGTTTTCTTCTCATGGTAGTGTCTTTTGTAGCCTGTATTTCTTCCCAAGCAGTGTTATGCAAATGAACCAATTAATGTTAGATAAAACGGTCTTCCTCCCTCATGGTGTGTGTAACTAGAAGGGCACCACTGTAAGTCACGTACCTATTCAGGGTACTCTACAGGCCACTGCAAGGGTCTGATTAGCTTGACTATGGAAGACAATCGCAGAGGCATCTGCTCCGTTAATTTTGAGGGAAAATTTACCAGATGGAGGCTGAAGATTTAAGTGATTAGAAGGTAGTTGATTGGAATACAAATTGGATTAAAAGAAATTAGATTGATATAAATCGAATTGAGTCACAACAGTTTGTGTTGTTCGTACCAAGGGCCAGTGGATTATGGGAGAAGCAGATGCTCCAATGAGATAGGAATTAATGTGGCTTTGACAGTCCATCTGCGAAGGTCTGAATATCGAGTACATCCCTAATCTCTCTCTCCATTTATCAATGCCATAATGTTAATTAGTACTTCATTCATTAAGTTACTTACAGGAGAAAAAAATCTCACCCCATCCCCTCTCTGCCTGAGAATTTGTTATTCTGCCAAGAATTAGAAAGCTCTTTGCAGCTCAGTAAGTTACAGTAGACTGCGAGAATAGACCCATGTCCTCTGCCTCATGCATACAACTGCCTCTGGCACCAGGGCAGCAAGTTTCAAAATATTTGCTTGTGTTTTTCTCTTCATAAACACATAGCTAGTGGAATCTTGTATTAATGACTAGGTGCATTTGCATAAAACAGTGTGTAACTCTTTTGATATAATTACATATGTACATTATACATTTTGATTTTTTATAAAACCCTCACTGGCATCATATATATTGTTTAATAGAATTCATGTGATGTTAATATCGAGTGTCAGATTCCTCCTTGAGAGAAAATAAGTAAAATGTGGTTCCTATGACTGTGAATGCATGCGTGGGTTTTATGTATGTTCATTAGCTGTACTGGTCTATGAAAAATTGCAGGTTACTGGAACTATCATGTTTGGGTACATAGCATTTGACCCTGCTTGTAAAAGAAAAATATTCACAAACTTGGAAGTAAATGACACATCATTTTAAATGCTCATTTTAATGGGAATATGACCCATTACAATCTGACGGTCATTGAAATGAAATCTTATTAATATACCTTGAGCTATAACAGTAATAATTGCTGTAAGGAAGGCAGTTCTGTCTTAGATCCCATTGAATGGGACCTGAGAAGTGGAGATTCCATATGACCTCACTTCTAAGGCAGCTTGGGGATGTGTGGACTCCAAGGACAGTCCTAGAGAATGCCACGGGGTATTACTGATAATCAGGGAAATACAATTCACGGTGAGATGGACTAAAATGGAACATAGAATCCTGCTATGAGAGAGCACAGCATTAAAGGTGGTGCCAAGTCATTCAGAAATAATCATGGTACAGACAGATGTGGGCTGCTTGCCAGTGCAAGCAGGGAGAATTTCTATTTTTGTTAAGTGAGGGAAGGCAATGGCTTGTATAAAAGCATATTAAGTGTTGTAAAATTTGGGGTTTGTTGGATAATATTCTATGTGTCATGGTCACTTTCAGCAATGTGCCTACCACAGGAATGACTATGTATACATATTCCTGACACAGCTGACTGGGGCTTTATGCAATACTTCCCAGGCCGTCTCACTTGGATGTGTTTTGTAATCGTTCACAGTCTTAGCAACAGAATCTAATCCTTTAAAATCCCTTCTTCTTGTACTGCAAAGACAATGTGTTATCTGAGAGCCAGACCTGCGTGTAAGTTCTGTATCAGTGCTGCTGATTGTATGCACACTGTCTTCTGTGGCCCTGCATTTACAGGCTGTATTAGGCTACCATTTCTAATCTGTACTCCTAGATTTCAGTTGATCATAATGAAAAAGAGTATCAACCCACAATCCACAAAATTCAGAAAAGGAGAAGAGCAAGCTCTGAAACTTGAGACTGAAAAATTTACAGTTATTAAACAGAATGACTCTGGGTGATGAGTAAAATCACGGAAGTTTGTCTCTTGCTATTGTGTGAGAAATTAAATAGCACCTAAAAATAATTTAGACTTCAGGGGTCAACTCCTCATTCCTGTTTTGACTCTCGAGTGTTCAGTCTAATTGTTGTTTGTCTAATTGGTGGCAGTCATTCATTAAGAGCCGTCAGTACATCAAGGTGGGGCTCATTGAGCCTGGAGGAGTTATACATGTGTTCTTATTCATGCCTTTGTTTCTGTGACTGATCATTGGGTGTTTAATACCTTTCTGAGACCCGATGAGGATAATTAAAGTAATCGCTTGGTTGTAAACTAATGACAACAGAGATACAGCCTCCTCCTTTGCTGATTGTTGATAGACTTTAGATAATTGATATATTTTCCCTCTGAAATTTGTTTCTGTGTTTTTGTGCATTAGAGCTCAAATTCCATATGCTGGACACACAAACAGCGAGGCTGAATAACATATGTCAACTGCATTGATGGCATTGTCTTTGTTTCTACTAATGATCTCAGGAGTAATGTGCAGAAGTTAACTGAGGCCCCTCATTAGTAGATAATATTTTTTGTACATATTTAAAAGCACTCATACTCCAAATGGAGAAAATGGTCAGCCAGGTTAAGCCATTGCTTGCCTTGTTATTTCAGGAGTTGTATCTTGTTCAGCTGACCCATGGGCCCATGTCAAAATGGACCATTTACATAAATATCTCCAGGTCAAATTACCTCAATGAAATATAAAATTATCCATTTCAGTTGCAATCCTTTCTAGCCAATGGATTTTTAAGCTCAGAAAGTGAGTAACATGGCCAAGTGTTAATGTAGTAAGGGATGTTCTGGGACCTCAGACCAAGTTCATCAGTGACACAGGCTTTGTGGAAACATGAATAAATGTTGTCCAAATAAATGCTGAGCCTTGGCATTGAGGCTCAGAGTTCTGCACTTCATGGTAAGACTCATAGAGCAATTTGCTTAATCCTGACTGTATAAACTGGATTTAGAAAAGTCCAATTTGTAAATCAGCTGGCTGGATAAGTGAATTTCTATTTACCGGGGAGATGGAAGAATTCAGGGATGTTCAATAAAAATTGAGATTTTTACTAACAAACTTTTTTCAAAGAAAACATTTACTTAGATATTCTGAAATTCTTATTTATTTTGTAGAATTTTAACAAATGTGGAAGGAAAGAAGACACTAAAATCAGACAAACTGTATGCTTGGGCTCATGATATTGTGCAACTGAGATTTAAGAGAGACAGTGACAATGGGAATGGGGGACAGGCACACATCTGGGTCAAAGGAAGACTGCATAGGGATCTACGGTAAAGAGGATATAGAAGTCATTGAACAGTTCAAGTCAACCACTGAGATACTGTATACTTAGGAACTAGGAGAAAGCTAGAGAAGATGTCAGGAAGAAGAGGAGGAAGAGAATTGACACAAGGACAGGAATGAGGTCATTCATCTGAGAATAAAATCTGAAGTGATCACTGAGCCTGCAGGTGAACTCCTGAGAAAAGCCTACAGCTTCCCTTAGCTGAAGATCATAGAGATTTGAGGCTTTGGGCAAAGAGATAATAAATAACTGACTCAATGAGACAGAATGAGCTCCGTGGGAAGTGCTGCGGAGAGGATTAAGTCAGATTTACCTGGGGATCCATTAACTAAGTCCAGAATTACAACACTCTAAGTCAGTTCAATAATTTACACATAATTCAAAGATTGGGGAGTTCACTATGTTACAAATTTATAAGAAAATAATATCATATGCTTTCTTAAGGCATGTAAGTAAGCACACATCTCTCACACGCGTGTGCACATGTGCGCGCATGTACACACACACACACACACACACACACACACACACACAGACTTGGCTTTTCAGTAAAGGAACCACGGAACTTATTAATTACAGGATGGTCATTCTTAAGTTTGTGTACTTTCCATTTTCTTCACATTTTTTCATTTGCTGCTCTTCTATAAAATACCACTGGTCAGAGTCTGATGCACTGAATACCAGACTGTGAAGGTCATATCCAGACCATATCCTACCTTAAGCTGTCTTCCTATTGCTTTCCACACTACTACAGCTCTAGGCTCTTTTGGCCTTCATGTCAGCCTCCTCCTTCCAGCCTAATCAAGAACATTTCTGTTTCCTTCTCCTCTGGCTTTGTAACAATAAGGTGTTACACTTTCAGTGTCTGAATGAAGTTAATTCCGTGTGCATGTTAATAACCTGCTCACCGCAAATCTAGGATGATCAATTTCACCTGCTCCCTCATTATATAATGCTTTAAAGTAAATGCACTGAGTGGAATAGACACTCCCCCCGTAAGTTTTCTGAAAATGGCAGATGTTTTTGAGAGATCTGAAGAATTAGGTCTCTTAAAGTTCCATAGCACAGAATTCAAGCAGAGAAAAGATCATTTGAAAACATTTACAGCACCCTTTCTTGCTGCTTTTCTCCATTCAGTAGAAAAATAAGCTCCGTTTTCTTTTCCTTCACACTGAATCATTTCACTGAAAACACCACTCAAGATTTTTGTTGCAGCAGTGATATTATCTGATAGTCATTTTCTTCTGAAACAGAAGACATGCTTTGGAAGGATATTTAAAGTTCTGCTAAAGCTCTCACTTTAAAAGCCTTCAAGAGATATCATTAATAGTAAAAGGTAAGACGAAAGTAGATCCCCAGATGAAATGTGCCTTGGCCATTAAGGTAATTCATATTCCTTATCTACTATCATAGCTCTAGTTTGTAGCCTAAGATCAGCCAGCCGTTCACATAGCCTTACTATTGGTGGCTGTTCAGAGTCATTGTGGTTTGCCAAATAAAGCTGTGGAAGTGATTTTTATCAAAGGAAAATGCTAAAATTATGTATATTTATTATTTTAATATGTTAAATGAAACAAACTTGAGGAAATTTTGAACTTCAGTTATTTTTGTAGGATCATGAGCATTTGAAAATCTTTGAAGCTGTTTTGGCATACCTACATTGTATAAAAAAATAGTGTGCTTTTAGTGGAGTGAACATTTTCCATTTACTTCTGTGTGAAATAGTGTGAATTTGGGTTTGTTTGCTGTAGAACTATGATACTATCCCATCCATTCAGGTTGGTCACCTGTGAAATCCATTCACTTCGAGTCTGAGAAGCAAAGACAATGTGATAATGCAAGCTGTTTTCAATTAGTTCCCTTACTAGGCTCCTTTCCTCCCAAGGTACAGGCTTCAGCAAAGAATTTGAATATGTTGTTATACAATGTAAAGAAACACTGAATTTAATTCAGCCACTTCCCCCATTCTCGAGAACACTTCATCCATTGGGATCACCATGGTGGTCCCCAAGGTGGATCATTTAGTTCACAAAGTTTAGCTTTATTGTGAAGTACACCGTGTAGTACAGTTATAATTTATACATTTCAAGAAAAAGTATGTCGTAATGGGCAGAGAGTATAATTTCATTTTGTCCATTTCTTGAAATTACTAGTAAGGGCTAAACTGAGATAGAATTATAATATTCCACTTAATTCTATGTTATTTAAATCACACCAGTGAGCCTTTAGAAAATATGGGTTGAGGTCCTCTAAACCTCACTAAACTTCTGATGAAAATCTACTAAGACATATACAGCGCTTAAGGATTACCTCCCCAGAGGCTTTACAGATTTTTTCGTGAAATCTCATTTATGTTGCTGGAGACATTTTTTAATAAAATACGTTAGATACTACACATATCTGTTCACAAGAAAATGAGCACAACTTGCAAATAAGTTCTTTGACATTCCTAGGTAATAATACTTGCTACTAAAATCCTGTACTTCTTGGTCGCTGTAAACTCCAATGGCTAGTTTATATGGCTTTTATACATGTTTCAAATCAACATTTCAATGGTCTGACCTCCCCTGAAATGAACATTCTTGACTGATTGGTGCATTTATGTAACATAGTCATGGCGAACATGATGCTGTCATATTTAGAATTGTAGACAGCATATGACATAAACTGATCAACCTGCTGAGCTTTAGAGGCTTGGCTCCGTCAGGATCCTGTGAAGTGTGTTGCTCAGAGTGACTTTAGTTCACTGGGTAGCAAAAGACAGCAGTAGAGATTAAGAGCATAGATGCACTCAAGCTACTTATTGAATGACTTCTTACTGTATCAAAAGGACTATATCCTATGAAATATACTCTGTCGTCTTTACATAGTAACAGATTCCTCTGAGTAGAGTGATAGAGGTTGTGATAAAAAAAAAAAAACCATGGTACACAACAATAATAGACAACATTTACTGACTAATTGATTACATAGCATTTAAAACATGGAGAAATATCAGTATGTTCAGCAATGTTATCTGTTTGACACTGCTGTGTATTGAAACAAGCAAACCAAAGTTTGGAGTAAGTGAGAAACTTGACATTCCATGGTTCTCTTCAATATTTGAAGAAGAGCCCTTTTCAGTTGAGTTGTCATACTTAGGGTGAAACATTATTAACTGCTCTTGATAGACCTTATCACTTCACAAAAAGTCTTATGTATTTGTACCCCTTCTTTAGGTAACACCCCTCTAAAATATTCCCTGGCTTAAGTATGATGTTAAGAGGAAAATACAGTTATGCACTGAGATTCATGTTAGACAAACTTTCAAGGGGTGGATGGTGGCTAAAATAAGGAAGTGTCACATAATTGTTTTTTTTTAAGTATGTGTGCTTTTCTGTGAGCCTGCGTATATATGTAACACCATGCCTGTGTGGTAAGAGGACAAGCCTTGGTGACGGTTCACACCATCTAACATGTTTGTGACATGTTTTGTATGCTGTTGCTTATACCAGGCCTGAGAGCTTCAGGGGTATAGCCAGTCTCCACCACCCAGCTCCCTCTAAGATTTCGGGATTATAGCTATGTGCTTCTATGTCTGCTCTTGTATGACTTCCGGGCCTCACACTTTCTGTATAAGCGTTTCAGACATTGAGCCATCATTCCCACCCCAATCATTGTCTAAATACATGTTCATCTCTTGAACCTAAGGAATCTAGTGCATTTAACTTATGGTAACATTATTATTTTTGTTGATAATTGAGCCATTACTATTTCAAGGAACTGCCTGGATTATAATAATATTTTCAATTCTGTTATTTAAAACTGCCTCATTTATTACATAAGGAAATAATTTGTATGCAATTTTAAACAGATTATTCAAGTTAATTTTGTCTTTATAATAAAGCATTTTATGTTAGAAAAAATTTAAGCATTCTAAGCAAATTTATAAAAACTAAATATTTAAAGAGTATATCACACAAGTTAAATATTAGTGATGATGGGAATGAGGAGTTTAGACACTATCAGATTTTTTAGCTATAGTCATGGAAATTAAAGGCACTGACAAAGAATTTTCAGGATATATTGCTTAGAAAGTAGACTAGGAATGCAGAATATTACCAGTCTATTATGAGTTTATCGTAGCCATAAAATTGATGTCAATAGTTTTTGGAAAACTGAACATTATTAGACAATTTAATGTGTTTGAGATTGTTTCATCCTATTGTATTTTGTAAAGGCAATGCAGTTTTAAACCATGACACATTATTATAAATATGATAATAAGAAACTAGATTTCAAAGATACAGGAATAAGGATTGCTTTTATCATTATAAGGCAGATCTGTCTAACCCATGAAGACCTCTGATTTGGTGGCAAATTACTCTTTAAAGAATATCTTCCACCATTAAGATGGATCGAATTGATTTGAAATTGGACTGGATGGATATCCAGCTGAATTCATTGCCTGCTCACCGAATTGTTGGAACATGAATTTATAAATCAGGAAGTTAATTTCTCCGGAGGAATATCACCCCTAAAATATCTGGAATGAATTCTAATCCATACCTAAAGATTTCTCTTTAATGTTACACAAATAATGTGCATATTCCCATGTGTCTGCTTCTGTACTCAGTCACCTACAGTTACTGATAGTAAGCTACACAAACTCTGCTTTAGCTGTGAAGGCTGTTATTTACCTGTCACCAGGGCTACCTGCTCAGGGGAGATCAATGTCTTGAATACAAGCAGCCAGCAAATATACCAATATGAGATTAAAACCTCCCTTACTGGATAGGGCAAGAAAGTGTAGACAGGAGTAGGGAATGTATTTGAGTTTCAATATTTCCAGCAATTTCTGTTAACAGTGGAAATTGAAATGTATTTGAGAAATTTAGAGAACTTTTCTGAACCTTAGTTTTCATCCATCTACTGTGACCAAAAAAAAAAAAAAAAAACAATTTTGAAGAAATTTACTCACTTTTCCTTTTAAATCATGAATAAAATATTTGCTTTTAAGATATGTATGTCATCATACATTGCCAAGTTACCGTTGGCTAAAATTATTTATCAAATGACTCGAAGTTCATGGGAGATGGCTCTGTGGGTAAAGTGTTTGCCTCCCACCCTACTATCCTGAATCCAGATATTTAGTTCTCATGTGTAAGGCTAGGCAAAGCAGTAGGTGTTAACAGTCCCAGTGCTGCTGGGACAGAGACTGGTGGATCCCTGGAACGCACCGACTAGTCCTCACAGTGAGAAGTCAACAGAACAAAATGAAGGACTGAACATTGCCTGGCATGAGGAAAAGTCACTCTGGAATCACAGGGTGCCCAGGTCTGGGAGAGGAAATCTCACTGCTACGTACCTGGTTATATTCTTGGTTCTCCATTATAAAATGTGAATCTGAGTCTGATTTTTCTTTGATATCTAAGCCTTCTGCATAGTATTCCAGAAAACTGGATATATATAGGGACCTGCTGGATACCCTATTATGAAACTAGGTGCTTTGACAATTAAAGTTGCCCATTGAGTGATAAAAAGAATTATAAGAATCATGTTTCTTGTTGATAATTCATTTGATAAAAAAGTTGTTAGTTTGGCATCTATATTGAAATACTGTACGTAAAGTAATATTTCTATGTCTCTATTTTGATATTGATTCCAGATTAAGCCTACCTTTAATTTCATGATTTAGTATATTATAGAATAACATCAAATATACTTCATGTACTTCCAGAGGTAAGGGGAAACAAACATTTCTTTATCAAACTAGGTACGGTCTTGAAAGAGTTTTAGTAGTATTCAGATATAATAAAGATTTACATGTATCCTATCCCATTACAGAATCTCTAGAGGAAAATATTATCTTGACATCTTTTTTCCCATGTATTCCAACAAGGGAAGCACACTGGGGTGTAGGCTTCCTGAAATAAATGTAGCATAAGTTACCATGGTTGATTTACTGGAATTATTTATGAATTCCAATTTATTAATGATTATTACGTGTGCTGATCAATGTGGCACCGACTCATATTTCTGTTTCTGAGGAAAATGTTGAATTGTCTTTATTCTGATGGAGGAATATAGAGCTGTCAGTGAGTGTAATTAAATGTATCAAGCAATAAAACATGGATATAAAAATTCTCCTCAGAAAAGAAACACACTTGTCAATTCGGTCAGTATTTTATGGGCTGAAGTTTGAAAGAATATTTATAATGGTTTACATAGGAAAAAATGAGATATACTGACTCCTTATTATCCTAATGACAGACTTGTCTTAGTTTGTTTATATTCCGTCCATCTATGTATCTATCAACCATTTGCCTACCATCAAATTATCTATCTGTAATCTATCATCTATGTATCTATCTCTTTTAGTCTATGGAAAAAAAACTTAAATGAGATGTTCATGTTTGATTTATGCCACACAAATGAGATAAGCAATAATATGAATAGTAGTTGAGTAATAACCTCCATCCTTCATTTCAAAATGCTGTTTCTTGCTTATTGTAGTCATCAAACTGGGATGGAGATAATCCCCTAATATTCATCTGTAACTTAAATATTGTCATAATTGTAGTTACCTCCCTGGATTACTTTTACTAGTATAATAACTTATGGGAAACTACTTTGTTTGACCAACATGATTACTATGAATAAGGATGAATAAAAACATACATTTTAAGACAGAAAAAATTGAAACTCTGGAAATTCTGCTGTCTGAAAAGAACTACCTACTCTTCTAATATGTAATGAAGTTATTCTACAAGAAAAACTCACAACATTTTGTGAGTCATTACTTGACTTGGAGAGGTTCCAGTTATTGGCAGAGATATTTGTTTTGTAAATTTAAAATAAGGCTAATTTCTAAAAAAAATACTGTCTTTCTGCTGAATAATGAGGCAGGGGCATTTTACGTAGAAACCCTTAAAGTGAAATCAAGAAGCACACTTCTGGATGTTTGATTGTCATTATTGTATCACATGAATGGCATCACTTCTGAGAAGGAAAGTTCTATAGTCCTCGTGAGTAGCTATTGACTCAATAAAGCAAAAATGTAGCATCATTCATGAGTTATAAGTTATTCTCCATTTTCACAATATTTAAAGAACTAACAATGCATGGAAATTTAGAGAAGTAAAACATTCTGAAAACATTAGAAAGTCTCTGAGAAATGGGAATTTTTCATTATGTACATTTGAATTCTCAAGAGAGTGGTCAAGGACACATTTGCTGATATGACCATGGGATGTTTGGATATAGCTAAATGCATGATCTTGTCTGAGTAGGAACTCTAACATTGTGGCTTCTTATACTCATCCCCTGCTCCCTGCTCACTCAAGAAAGCAGGGATCTGTGCTTTCCAGAACTATCAAGGGAGCTCATTGGCCAGACAGATATCTAAGACAAATTTGGAAAATCCACGTTCTTTGAGAGATGCCGTCTCAAACACAAGGAGGAAAGTAGTCAAAGAACAAAACCTACATAACTTCTACCCTCCAAGTGCATGCAAACATATGTGAATATGCAGCACATATACATGTGGAACTGCACCCATCTGTGTATATACATCCATTGTGTGCCCATATACAATTAAAAAGAAAAGAAACATCTCAAGGCTTGTCCATTGGCACATTCTCTAAAATTGGAAAATACAGAAATTGGTTTGCGCCCGGTGAGGGACGACATACACGTTTGTGAAGCATTTCATATTTAAAGACATTCTGGGTGATTTTCATGAATCACCTTTGAAAATCAAAGCAGATGTTCGATAAAAAAAATGTTTGTAGTACATTTGGGTAGTTTTTTGAAATCAAGTTTAGAAGATAATACTTTTAAAATACCCACACACAATATGTAAGCCATTCTTGCTCTTCTGTTGATTTTTCATTTTTTTAAAACAATCTTACTTTGCATATCAATCCCAGCTCCCTCTCCTTCCCATCCTCAAGCTTCCCCCATCTCCTACCCACCCCTCCCCCCATCCACTCCTCAGAGAGGATGAGGCCTCCCATGGGGAGTCAAGAAAGTCTTATTGAGACAGGACTAAGGTCCTCCCCCCTGTACCTAGACTGAGTAAAGTATCCCTCCATAGGGAATGAGCTCCAAAAATTCAGCTCATATATTAGGGATAAATATTGGTTCCACTGCCAGTGGCCCCATAAACTGCCTAAGCAACATCACTGTCACTCACATTCAGAGGACCTAGTTCAGTCCTATGTAGGTCCCCCAGCTGTCAACCCAGAGTCAGTGAGTTCCCACTAGCATGGGTCAGCTGTTTCTGTGGATTTTCCCATAATGGTCTTGACCACTTTGCTCAACTGTTCTCTGGGAGCTTAGTCCAATGCTTAGCTGTGGATCGTTGCATTTGCTTCCATCAGTTACTGGATTGTTGGCGGAGACTGCTAATTTGTTCCTGGCCACTTATACCCAGAAACCATATTATTTGCGGTACTGTTTGGCCAATAGCTTAAGCATATTTCTGGCTAACTCTTATATCCTAAACTAGCCCATCTCCATTAATCTGTGTATTGCCACGTGGCTATGGCTTACCAGCAATGTTCCAGTGTGTCTGTCTCCAGCGGCTGCTACATGACTCTGACTCTGCCTGCTTTCTCTATATATCTCTTTCAGCCTGACTTTACTCTGTTAAGCTTCTGACTGAAAGCAGCTTCTTTATTAATCAATGGAAATAAAACATATTCACAGCATACATCACCTCTCATATCACTGAATGAAACCTCTATGATGATAGTTAAAGTAGTCATCAATCTGATTGCAGGGGAAGGGCAGTTCAGGCACTTTTTCGGCTATTGCTTAGGGTCTTAGCTGGGGTCATCCTTGTGGGTTCCTGGGAGTTCCCCTAGTGTCTGCTTTCTCACTAGTCCCATATTGTCTCCCTCAATCAAAATAACTTTACTTTGCTCTTCCTTTCCGTCCTTCACCCAACTCGACCTTCCTGATCACTCATGTTCTCCTTCCTGTTCCCCTTCTACCCTCCACATCCCCCATCCCTCTTCCCCCATGCTAATACTTTACTAAAGAGATCTTGTCTTTGTCCTCTTCCCCAGGGATCCATGTATGTATGTTTGAGGATATCTGTCACATTACATATGAAAGATATGAGTTTCTTTTCTCTCCCTATGACCACTTCAGTTATGTAGACACCAATGACTATCCACAACTTTCAACGTTTCACATCATCTTTCAACACCTTTAAAATTTCCCATTTTCTTTCTTTATAATAGCCGGGATGAAATTAATAAAACATTTTAATTAAACTTGACTTCACAATAATTAATCAAGAAATGTAAAGATAATAGATTTAATGTTGGCTACAAGGACACTCTGAATTCTACAGCTATTGTGTTGTTTGTGCCACTGTCTGTTCAACAAGTGTGTCTTCATATTTCCCTTTATGTGTGTATTATTAACACTATTTAGAAATTAAGGAAATTTGTGTGAAATCTGGAGAAAAGAGTTTGTGGGAGAATAAAAAGAGACATTTCAAGAGGATATAGTTTTGAAAAATAATAGTATATTGTTGGGCAGAGTTGGAAATATTAAGTAGGAGCAGATGCTGAAAGTTTTTTAGTCTCACAGCCCATGGCCCTTTCCTTTCCTCTTTCTCATATATTACCTCCCCTCTCAACCCCTTCCTTCTTACTCCTTCTCTTTTGACTCCTCCTATTTCTACCAAATCTTCTTTCTTTTCTAATAGATCTTAACAGTTATTCTTGACTCAGGGCCACACAAAATTGAGTCCATTTTTATGCAATGTGTATATCTCAGGAAATAATGTTGTTTAAAATGCATATATAGACTTTTGAGGTCTGTAGTCACATTCTGATTTCTGTGATTTCTTCATCTTTATGTTCTGTCTTTTATACGTATTTGAGGCCACAACATGTATTAAAAGTCAGTAAGTTCCAGCATTTTGAGGCACTCTGTGTGATCACTGCCCCCTGCGCCACCCACTAATCACAGGATAGTATGGGATTCCCTCTGAGTTCTGTTGTCATTTCAGCTTTTCTCTGTGTTGTCACAAAAATGAACCCTTTGCGTAAACCTTTCATAAAGCTTTCATAATTTAAAGGCCTACACCTCTCTGAAAACATAGTGAAGGAAATATCATACACCATCACTTATACCTATATTCCTGACCCCTCAAAACACCAATTTTTATATACAATTACAAATAATTCATAGAGGCACTTGAAGTTTATTTATGGATTCTCTCAAAGAAATGTAACTTTGCACTATCATAATTTATCGTGTTCATATAGAATCCTTACATTTTCAATTACATCTTAAAATTGAGATTGTACTTTTATTAATTATTCTTGTAGATATTCCTTTTACCCTATCTCTGTCTGAATGATGAGACCTTTCCATTTTATTTTCTGCTCTAGTTAACTGTTGCAGGCCTGATAATTACATTTAAAGCAAACAATTATAAATGAGGAAGACTTTCTGTAACACATCACTTGCTCTAAGGATACAACCTGCATTGCTGTGGTGCAAACTGGACCTCCCTGTCTAAGTATATCACATCTATTAAATCAACTTTAAAATTTTGCACTGAAAATGTTGTTTGCATCTGATGATTACAGTCTGTATGTTCTTTTCTGCATCTGATGAAATGAAACTGGTAGTCCCCACCATTAAAAATATATTCTCTCCCTAAATGGAAAGGTAATTAAGTTCTATTAGTTGAATTAAAATATGTATTTGAATTGGCTTGAAAGTAGATTAGAATTACTCTGAGATATAGGACCCCTCTTTACTGAACAGATGTGCAAATTTAGGTGATGGCTTGGAAAGTTGCAAATAGCAAACTGTGGTGGTCCACTATTAGTCATTATTATTATTATTTTTCCTTCATGGCTGTTGATTTTAGAATATCCTTTTGATTACTCTGGAAGACATCATCTGCAATATAGTAGAATGGTATCCAAAGAAGTGATTGTTTAAAAGTCAAAGCATCTAGATGTTGTTTGAGATCATTTGCTGTTCTACTAGGAGACAAACGTTTGCTTCCCAGCCCTCACGTTGGGTTCACAAATGCATGTAGCACTAGCTCCACTGCTTGCACAGACACATTGATAAATAATCAAATAAAATTTAAAAACAAAACAAAAAACCTCAAAAGCATCCGAAATAGAACATAATGCATAATTTTGATCTTCAAATTGTCCAGATATTATATTTATATCATTTAATGGCTAAACTTTTATTTTATCACTAGAATGTCATTGTGCTTATATCAGCATATTTACTGTAGATACTGAACAATACCTAGGTACTTTATAAATTAAGAGGATGATTTAGCTCTCGGTTTCATAGAACCAACTAATGGCCCTAAGTGAGGGCATACTGCCTACATCACAGAATAATGTAGTGGCATAATGAAAGGTGAATATAGATCAAAAAGCAAGACAGGTAGCCAGAGACAGTCAGAGGTCACACTGTACATTTTATAACAATTCACTTTTGCACAAACTAACTCAGTCTGTTAGAACAGCAACAGCCTCTTCCAACAATGATATCCACAGTCCTGTAACTATTCTTAGTCAGGGCATATGTCTTACAGGTAATCATTATCTTAAATTTATCACCTTGGAGACCATACTTCCAGCACATTCACCTTCTGAGGACAGACAGCATTCAGATAACTGCATGGCCTATCAATTTTACCCTATGGTGAAATACTAAAATTCTATATGTATTTTTGTTAAGATATGAAAGATGTTTCTTGCAGTACAAGATCATGTCTCAAGGTTAGATTTTATTTAATTAGTTAATACTTCTACTCTCAAGGGGCATTTGCCTGTATTTCTTTCTATCTTTTATACAAGAAGCTAATATGTGTGTGTGTTTGTGTGTGTGTGTGTATACTGGATGGTCATGTTACTGCACATTCAGTTCAGTGTGCATGTAGAATAAAAGTCACATATCTTAGACTAGCTTGAAACTTTGCAGCCACATCATGTATCATGTCCTTTCTGATTGAGCAATGTGCTGTGTACACTGTCTGGTTTCTCTGGTCTTTGCTCATGGTGTTGGGCTTGTTCACTTGGATTGTTCTCTCACTGAAGAGTAAGTATTGAGAGAACAAAAAATAAGTCAGTCATTTTCACCTTGGTCCTCATTTCAACATGTTGATCCACCCAGGGGGGATTAGTCTTTCTCTTTACTTTTGTTTGCCTTTTTTATGGGGCATGTTAAGTTTGATTACTAAGATTAACATTAATTTACTGTTATATGGTCTCAATGTACAAAAGAGTTGAGATGATTTGGAGATGTATAGAAAACCAAAAGTGTAAAATGTAAATGAAACAATGTATCTGGTTATTCCATTAAATATTTGAAAATGTTTAGCCCTATGAGTATGAATATAGATGAAACATACAATATAGATAAGAAAAGTGTTAAACTTGACTTCTTGTCTCATGCATTGCAGGATCTCGTCTTCGTCAAGAAGACTTTCCCCCCAGGATTGTAGAACACCCTTCTGATGTAATTGTCTCTAAAGGAGAGCCCACGACTCTGAACTGTAAGGCAGAGGGCCGGCCAACTCCCACCATTGAATGGTACAAGGACGGCGAGAGGGTGGAAACAGACAAGGATGACCCCAGGTCTCACAGGATGCTTCTGCCCAGCGGATCCTTATTCTTTTTGCGAATTGTGCATGGGCGCAGAAGTAAACCCGATGAAGGGAGCTACGTTTGTGTTGCAAGGAACTATCTTGGTGAAGCAGTGAGTCGGAATGCATCTCTGGAAGTGGCATGTAAGTAAACACCATGAGACTCATATGCACACTCATTCTACTTGACTTTAGTAAGTTTGGTTGTATCTTATTGATGTGTAGAACCTATAGAGTAAAGCAAATGAAATACTACATAACCTTTGCTTCTCTGAAGAAATATGATTAGAGTACCACAAGGACTGCAACAATTTTATTCACATCAAATTAGTATGAAATAGTTTAAGGTCTATGCTATTATATCATAGTACAAGACATGCATGATACTATGCTTATTGAAAATTTGAATTGTTGATGAACTACATAATGGATTATCACTTTCACTTATGTTAAAGTTAAAAGTTCATGTATAACATGTCAAAAATGCAGACATAAATTCAATATTGCACATTTCTGCTACTGACATATATATACATGTATGTACGCTATGTAGTACATATAAACAGTAGATATAGAAGGGAGAATATACTATCAACTATAATGATAACTATTTTTTTAGTAAACTTCATAAAAGAAGAGCTTACCATGCCCTTTCAGAGTTTCTGATTTTTACTCAGTCTTGATAATCAAAAGAGATATGAACTTTCTCTATTTGCACCTTTTTTTTTCCTATTTATTTATTTGCTATCCCTGCCAACAGAAATAAAGATACTAGTTCCTGGCTTCTATTTAAACACAGAATCCTTTAATTTTGTGGGTGGTGTGTGATATACTGTTTGGTTTTAGGATTTGGGATTGTGATTTAAGCATTGTTATACACTTTGCTCATAGCTTTCTTCTTTAATGGAAAAGTTTTATCTGCTGTAAACTGTGCATAAGACAACAGCAAATGTTCACTTGTAGAGAAGGTGCTGGGAAGGCATTAGGGATCTCAGCTCCTTTTGCTAAAGTCATACATTCTATGTGGCATCACAGCAGATTAGAAAGCTTATGTGCACCACGTTAAGACTTGCAGCAATATGCCAGTGTCTTTGTATCTGGAAGTCTCTTTTGATAAACAAATGAAAGTAGTCTTTATCTAACTTAACTATCTTGGTGACGCTCTTGCTCCCAAGCCACCTCTCCTCTGGTTTAGAGATTCATTCCACAAACCGTGAACTAGCTGATGTTTAAAATTTGTAGCTCCAATAAAAAAATGAGTGGGAGTTCCTAAAATCCACAGTTTCTTTATAAAAAACATTGTAAAAAGCCTTTTAATATTATTATGACTTTTCCAACAAATATCAAATATTTTCTTTTTAAAATAAAACAATACTTTAAATATACTTAAAATAGTTTGGTAGAATGTGAAACATGAAAAAACAGCTTTAAGAATATAAAGGTTCTGCCTATGTTTCCCATTAATAATCCTCTTTCTGAGACTTTAGCCCATACTGAAATATTTGATTGATAAACTCTATTGATTCAGCCTTCCATGTTTCTTTGTAGTGTGTCTGGGATTTTCCTGCCATGTTTTAAGGACTTAGAGCCCATCACTGCTACATGACCAAGGTGTGACAAATGAACTAAAGGGGATTTCAAGAACAGATCTTGACTCTTTGAACTTTTGCTCTTAAGGGATTCTTCTGCCTGTCTAGAATCCTGCAAATAAACAGACATTTTTGATGAATGAAAATGAAGACACTTTATTTTTCCATAACATTACCCTTTTTCTATCCAGCAGCCAAGAACCACTTTACTCTGTCTAATTTCACTTCAGAACATAAAAGTTTATCAAAATTGGCTGGTGGTCTCTTTGTAGGAGAGTCATGAAAATTACTCTTGGGTCATAGCTTTGTTAAAATTGATCCTCAAACACATGCATCTTTTATTTCATCTGAAGGAATTATTGTCTCCCCTAATTAAATCATAAATAATGAATTTATTTTAAGAGAAAAATATTAAGGCATGATTATTTTCCATGTAATATGACAGTTGCATTTTTAATGTAGAAATAATGAACTTGAAGAAATGCTTAAATTACTTAACCCATCAAAAGGAAAAATCAGAAGACTTCCAAATTGTATTTTCTAGTGAATACAATTCTTTCTTTTAATGTGATGTCATCAGTTTGTGGCATTTGAAGCTACCAAAGATCAAATAATACTAATTTATTTGTTGCAATTTTTTTCCATTACATTGCCAGTCTTCTCTATGTTATTGTGAATTTTAGAACATAAATCTGAAATGCTGAACAAAGACATACCTACTCTCCCCTCAATGTGCTAAGGGAAAGGAATAAAGAAGACACTCCAATCTATTGTCATAGTTCAGAATGCCCTTCAGTGGACCAACATATTAATAGTTTATAATAGATTAAATAGAGAAAAAAATCCCTAGGTAAGTAATATAGAAAAAGGGTCCTAAAAAGGGACACATCATTTAAGCTCTGATCTTAATACTATGTGATGTCTTGGAGGAAAAATGAAGTTGGACATCATCTTGCTATAGGGAAAGGAAGTGTTAAAGAACATATAGACTGCTCAGCATCAGAGAGCTTGCTAGAGGTTGTTCAGAAAGAATAAGTTGGAAAAGAGGGAATGTGCTGAATCACAACCCCTATGTGCTTTCATTATGTGCAAGGGAGTCTTTGACAGAGAACTGGTGATTACATTACTGGGATGATGAATGGAGGCAAGAAGAGTTATGCTGTCAAGTAACCTGAAAAAGGATTCATCTTAGATTTTAAACTGAAAAGCAAAAACGGGGGAGACGAAATGGTTAGAAATAAACCTGAGAACTCCACCACATGCCACGTTACTGGTTATGATCAGTTTTCAAGATGGGGTGCGTCTTTCAAATATTTTTGTGTCTCAATGTCTGCATCTGTAGGTTCACCATTCATAAAATTAGAGTGTACAGAAGGAACATCTATGGACATGAGAGTTCACTTGGGCTTTTTCTTTGATATGTCTGTGACGTAACAAGGTTAAAATGCTTAGTGTTCCATTATAAAATAGCTTCTTGAATTTAGCAAAGTCATTTCCAAATAAAGGTTGATGCCCTTGGAAGTAAGGAAACGTAGTGGAGACTGCCTAGGTAGGCTGTCAACAGTGAACTTTTTCCTTGGATTAAGTAGTCACTGATCATGGGAACAAGAAAGGAATTTTGTTATGGGAGGTATGGTAGATAATAGGTGTCAGAGTAATAGGGAATGTTGAAGTGACAAGAAAAAAATGTTTTCAAAAAAAAAGTAGGTGGTAAGTAAAAGCAACCAGTGGTGGGAGGACACCGTGGCCTTAAAGGGGTGGACGGTGGCATAACAAATGGCTGTTTGGCTAGTAGGAAGCTATGCGTGGAGAATCTCCACAACTGAGTGTGGATTCCATGATCTCCTCTTCTACAAAGGAAGTTTGGAAGTAGCTCTGGCCTTTTCCCATAACATGGAAGGGCTTCCTGTCAGCCCTCATGATAAGCCATGATGACAGCACATATTTATTGTATAATGATTACTGATAAAGCCGTATGAAAAATTTGTGATTCTTTTTGCTTCACCTTGATTTTTATATTAAATGCTATATATTGTATCTGTCATACGTGAAAATCAGAAATCTATGGTTGACCATTAGTCATCTATCTTGATTTTCTGTGTGGAAACCTTCTGTATGTTATACTATATTCTCTCTCTCATACCTATTCCCTCCCCATCTCTCTCTGTCTCTCCCTATCTCTCTTTCTCTCTCCCCTTTCTTCAGGAATATAGTGAGCAAGCACAGAAGGGTAACAGAAAAAAATATTCATGGCCAAGTATTGCTATGGAGAGTCGAATCACCCAATAATTTTATTATTGTTGTATGTTTTTTGTTTGTTTTAAGCATATTTAAGGGGAAAAGAAGAGTAATTCAGAAAGTCTTTTGAGGTGGGTCTTTAGGCATAAAGTGATTTTAAATGGAAAGAAAACATAATCACAAGGCACCAGCAAGAGGCCTGGCACTCAGGAAGTTAATAGGTGGTTTTCCAATGATACCTCCGGGAGCTCCAGGCACAGAGGTGCAGATACGATTTCAGTTCCCAACAAGTGCTGTGTTGTATGGAGCAGAAGGAGTGGGAGGGCCTTTGCTGGGACCCTGCATAGCTGCATGAGATGCAGCCAGCCTGGTGGCCTCAAGAGATGGCAGCTGTAGCCCCAGGTGGTAAATATAGGACGGCAGCTTGATCTATCGACTAAGGGAAGAGGGGTTCTGGGCTAAATGAAAATTCATGAAAAATTGATGAAGTCCCCAGATTATTTTTTTTCCGTTTCCTTTTCTCTACACTACGCTTGTGCAGAGGATAAATTAATGAGGTGATAAACATTCTAATGCTGGCAGGTTCTGGTTCAAAGTTCAGGGATACTTGAAAAACCGGCTTTGTTTTTATGTTTTCTGTTTGCTTGTTTGTTTGTCTTTTCCCACTGCTTACTTTAAAAGCAAATACAGAACTTTTCAAATTACCTTGGTTTTGGTAAGTTCAGAAAAGCTAAATCTAAATATTCAAAGGACGGCTTTTGGTTTGATCCTCAAGAGAAAACATACATTATTCCTAAATCCAGTTGGAGTATGAGTATGAATTCCATGAGGCAAGATCGTTTGCTCTTTATTATTTCTTCTTTTCCTCCTCCCAATAACCCCTCCCCCCCTTGTGTTCTTCATGTAGCAAGACTCAGTCTCCAGGAACATAATTCAGAGAAGGATAAGGCGCTGCATTATTTATAGATCACAGATTGCTAGAATAACAAAGCTGCACAATAGTCCTGATTGTTTTAAATCTACCACTAAATTGCTATTTTATTTGTACAAAGAAGAATGGACACATGCATGGATGAACTTTGCTGTGAGAGGGAACAGTTGCCCTGAAAATGAACACAAGGTAACCTGTTAACTTCAGTCTTACAAGTTGGCACGTATGGACATTTTTATGTGCTTGATTTTATTTTGACTGTGGGGAAACTTTATTCAGGGAGAATGGTTTTATTCTTCATAAAGACTTCAGACAACTTCAATTTAAAAGAACTTAAATTTAAGCAATGCAGAGCTCCTTGAATTTATTTTTTGCTTGTTTTCTTTTTTGAGGAATGGTTTTAACTGTGTATTCCAGGGTGGTCTCAAACTCCCAACCACCTTTCCTCAGCCTGTCAAATGCCACCACACATGACAAGGATTATTTAGTGAGATATTATTCATATATCATGTCTTTCACAAGTTCAATATATATTATTTGATGATTTTTAAAAGATGTTTATTTGCAGGATATCACCATCAACACCATAATCTAGGCTAAAACATTTTGAAACTTAAAAGATTCCTATGCCAATTAACATGCAATCCCAAATCTTGCTAAACCTTCCTCCCTTTAACCCACAGAAATATTTACCTACCATCTGTCCCTATAAAGTTGCATGTTGTGTGCATTTATAGTGGAAACGCTTATGAACGTTAATAGTGTGCAATAACATATATACTTCTAATACCTATAATTCAACAGAATGGCACATGCTGATTCTCCTTTTACACGTGACTTTCTTTTTCTACTAATAACTTGAACATATCGTTCCAGTCTGACCAGAAGAGGCCAAAAGTGTTCTATTATTACTTACAGTAGGTTGTACTCCTTTTATACTTGAGCCAGTCTTTATGAAACAGTAGGAGAAGATATTTTTATAAGTCTAGTTCTTTTTCTACATAGAAGTCAATAACATCTTGTAATGCAGTGGCTAAGGACTAAGGTTAATTACACTACTGGCATTTTTAGTACTGATAAAGAAATTGTCTTTTTCTGAGGAAATTCCCAAAAGTGAAAGCATTCCTAGCTGTGTCTTCCTTAACTAGGAGACACTCTTGCATTTTTGTTGGTTAGAAGTTATATATACATCTTTGTTAAAATTTCATAAGCAATACTGTGTGAAAGAAAAATAGAGTCTCAGCCTGAGATAGATTCTGGAATTTCACTGTCACTCAGTAGCCTTCTTTCTCAGACATCAACAGTTGACTATCTCAGTGGTTTGGTTTAGGCTACTATGACAAGGTGGCAGAAATAAATGTCTCATACAAAATATAATTTAATTTTCCGTGTTTTAGAAAAGTCTATGGTCAAATGCCAATATAGATGTGTTTTGATAAACACTGCCTACTTTCTACTTTCTATGAAGGTTCTTCCTGAAGACTAATTATATTTTATATGCCTTATCTTAGAAGGATTCTAATTTTAGGGATTGGTTTATTTTTTTTTAATTTCATAAACTTTCTATAAAATTTTTCCAAAATAATATCATATACTTATTGGAATTTTTAGCTCATTAATTTTAGAAGAGCACAAAAATTTAGATGGTAGTTCTGGATTTGGGTGAGAATTCATACAGAAACTGTAAGAATTACTGATTATTTTGAAACAGAGGTTTGAACCCTGTCAAGTGCTAATTACTGTGTTTTTTCTTATGATTGCTTTGATTTTATTTTTTTGTTTGTTTTGTTTTGTTTGATTGTTTGTATTATGGAAACTCCACTGTTGTGTTATATCTACCAAAGAAGACTACTTGTACACATGTTTAAACCTTTTTTACCTAGCCACCCAGAGGCTACATTGGGTGTTTGGGATCCCAGTTTACCACCAGGCCTTTCTCAGACAAAAACCAACTTCAGTTAACAAGAATAGTCAGTTAGAAGCATAAATACAGAAGCCAAAATAGTAAGATTAGTGCAATTAGAGACCCACCAAGGAATTTGATGAATTAGGTCTTTGTTTTCAGTTGGGCTGGTTATACTGAATACATGCTGAGTTTTATTGCCTGACTGGTTCTTCCATCATGGAGTAAGTTGTGCTATGGTCCTAGGGCATGTTTCGGTTACCAGCGAAAATAACTCTTGACCACTTATCTGTTCTTTGATGTAGGCTTGTTATATAATAGACCTTAAAAAATACAGAATGTGAAAACCTGTCTGGATTTCTTTAAGTATCAAGAAAAACCTGAATGGTGGATGACATGGGAACATTGTGTAAAGTCTCAAGTATGGCCTAGAAACTGAACTTAAATTAACATTCAACTATAAAAAGAAATCGTTGGTCATTCATACTTCTATCTGGAAATCAAGTCAATATCATGACAGAAGTATTTAGCATTTCTGAAGAGGATAATTACTTTTTTATGTTCAGTTATCTAACATCTAAGACTGTATTAAGACTTGAAATAACTATGTTTGATTCTTTTGATCACATAAGGTGTATTTGATATAAACCATCTTGTGTGAATCTGCCTGCTTTGTTTCCCTTCTTGCTTTTTTCTGCTTATTTATATTGATTGGGAACGTTCAAATGTTTCTCTTAACACCTTTTTAAAATCTTCATTGGTTTCTCGAGTTGTTAGGAGTAAGGAGTCACAGCTTTGATGGTCCCTTATTATTGTGTAATTGTAATTCAATGGCAATATCCATAAACTGTGGTGGAGAGGCAAGCCCTCAAGCAGAGCTTGCTCAAGGAGTTAAGAGTGGCCCAAGATGGCTGCTGGATTGCTAGAAGTTCAGGGAGGCCATACAAAAGTTAAAAAAAAAAGACCAACTTTGGAGAAAAAAACTTTATTAGATTTATTAGAGACTATATAGAGAGGGGTAGGTATTGATGTTAACTAAATGTTTTAAAGAACTTTCCCTTTTCCTGGAAGATGTTAGGATCCACCTCATTTGGAATGCATGTTGGCGGTAAAAGATGGAAACACTTGTTGGCTACATCGAAGGAGTGAGGCAGAGGAGTCTGTGCTACAGATTCCTATGTCGCACAGTGAGAGCTGCCTTAAGTTGACAATTTAAGCCCATATTAGGAAAGGAGAGGTGAATTTCAACAAAGAATTGAAAGATTTTTTAAAATGAATTCATGCTCAGCGAGGAGATAATTTATTGTGTTTTGTTTTCATATGACTGCCTTATAAATGCTAGAAACACATACATGAGCTGAGGTATAGATTTGTTTAAAAAAAGGGAGTCAAAAGAATTTTTGAATGGATCTAGAGATGCTCTTTGGCAAGATGATATAACACTTCAAATGGTTTAGAATATTTATTTTAAGGGGTATATTTTTATCATAATTATAGAAGCAAAAACCAAACAGAGAAAACTATAAGTTTTAATGACAGTGTTAGTATTCAACAGAATGGCATTGGACCTGGTCACAGGCACATGGGTCAGGACAGGAAATGCTACTATACATTGCAAACACTGAAGAGTAAGAGGTCTTTCTGACAAGAGAAAATAGAACATAGAAATGGAGAATTGGTGACCTTGAGTGGGAACTGAGTAGTAAGAATCATTTGTGTCTTTCAAGCACCAGGTTTTCGGTTCTAAGCATTTCACAATCACTATTTATTCAGTTCTAAAAGGAACTGTAAGATTTGTTTAAGTGTGTTGTTTTCTTATATATCTAATATGTAAAATTAACTTGCATATTTTTGTAAAGAAATTAGAGTTAAGATTTGAACCCAGACAGGACCTGGCTCTCAAATATGCTTTCTTAATCAGTCTGCTATGCCTACCCATTGATTTATTTAAACAAGAAAACAAAATCAGTCAGCACTTAGAGAAAAAAAGCATCATTAGTGTTGATTTTGGGTGTTTTATCCAGAAACCATGTCCTAATTGGGCATATCCAATGGCGACCCCTGAAGAGGTAAGATGAGCTAGAAGGCGTCATTTTTGTGTTGATATTCTGTGTTTTGTAGGATATTAAAGAAAAGAAACAACATAAAGTAAACTTTTTCTATGTTTGTTTACTTATATTGACATTTGAAAGCTCATTAGTTTATTTAAGTAATTTGATTTTCTCTTTACAGTTTCTAGTTGTCAAATATCAGTATAAGGAAAATCCATCACTTTCAGTTGTTATTGACATGTTTAGAGGCTAAAGCATCTTGAAGATTAACAATTCAATTTATAAGATGAGTCATGTGTGATTTCAGATACAATGAGAAGTTGGCCAAGTTTACAAAACAGGAGTATTATAATGGCCTTACACCTTTTTAGAATTTTCTGAGTCATTAATATCTTCAAATGATGTTAGTTTGTTGCTATGTATATTTATACAGATATTCTGATCATCATTGTTTTTAAGTTCAATAAATAACTTCATTAACACTGGCCAATTTGACTTTCAAATGATTATATATCTATTTTTCTTTACTCTTGCATTTATTTTTTTAATTAATTAATTAATTTTTATTGTTTTCATTGACCTATATATTTTTCTCTGGTCCTCTTTCCTCCTCCCTCCCCTTCTACCCTCTCCCATGATTCCCACGCTCCCAATTTGCTCAAGAGAGCTTGTCTTTTTCTACTTGCCATGTAAATTAGATCTACGTATGTCTCACTTAGGGTCTTCTTTGTTGTCTAGGTTCTCTGGGATTGTGAATTGTAGGCTGTTATTTCTTTGTTTTATGTCTAAAAGGCACTCAGTGTTTTCTAGATCAATCCATTTGCCTGAAAATTTCAAGATGTCATGATTTTATTTTCTGCTGTGTAGAATGTCGTTATGTAAATATACCAAATCTTCTGTATTCATTCTTTGGTCAAGGGGCATTAGGTTTGTTTCAGGTTATGGCTGTGACAAATAATGCTGCTATGAACACAGTTGAGTACATGTCCTTGTAGTACGATTGAACATTTGGGTGTATACTCGAAAGTGTTATTGCTGGGTCTTGAGATAGGTTGTTTCCTAATTTTCTGAGAACTTGCCAACTGATTTCTACAGTGGCTGTGCCAGTTTACACTCCCACCAGCACATTACCCCACATTCTCTCTAGCATAAGTTGTCATCAGTGTTTTTGACCTTGGTCATTCTTACAGATGTAAGATAGAATCTCAGAGTTGTTTTGATTTACATTTTTCTGATGGCTAAGTATGTTGCACATTTCTTAAATGTCTTTCAGCCATTTTATATTCATCTGCTGAGAGTTCTCCATTTAAGTCTGTACTCCATTTTTTTTTTAGATTATTTGCTCTTTTGATGACCAATTTCTTGAGTTCTTTGTATATTTTGGAGATCAGCCCTCTGTCTGTTGTAGAGTTGATGAAGATCTTTTCCCTTTCTGTAGGCTGTCGTTTTGTCTTGTTGATTGTGCCCTTTGCTTTACAGAAGCTCTTCAGTTTGAGGAGGTCCCATTTGTTAATTGTTTCTTTCAGTGTCTGTGCTATTGGGGTTATATTTAGGAAGTGGTGTCCAATGCCAATGCATTTAAGTGTACTTCTCACTTTCTCTTCTATGAGGTTCAGTGTGGTTGATTTTATGTTGAGGTCTTCAATCCGTTTGGACTTGAGTTTTGTGCGTGGTGATAGATATGGCTCTCTTTTCATTCTTCTACATGTTGATATCCAGTTATGCCAGCACCATTTGTTGAACATGTGTTCTTTTTTCCTTTTAATATTTTTTGCTTCATTGTCAAACATCAGGTGGTCTTAGATGTTTGGGTTGCTATCTGGGTCTTTGATTCAATTCCATTGGTCCTCACGTCTGTTTTTATGCCAATGCCAGACTGTTTTCAGTACTGTAGCTCTGTAGTAGAGTTTGAAGTCAGGGATTGTGATACCTCCAGAAGTTCTTTTATTGTACAGGATTATTTTGGCTATCCTGGGTTTGTTTCTTTTCCATATGAAGTTGAATAGTGTTCTTTTGAGATCTGTGAAGAACTTTGCTGTGATTTTGAAGGGCACTGAGTTGAATCTGTAGATTGCTTTTGGTAAGATTGCCATTTTTACTATATTAATTCTACCTACCCAAGAGCATGGGAGATATTTCCAGTTTTGGTGTCTTCTTCAATTTCTTTCTTTAAAAATTTAAAGTTCTTGTCATACATGTCTTCCACTTGTTTGGTTAAAGTTACTCCAAGATATTTTATGTTATTTGTGGCTATTCTGAAGAGTGGTATTTCTCAGATTTCTTTCTCAGCCTGTTTATCATATGTGTAAAGGAAGGCTACTAATTTTTTTTCGTTAATCTTGTATCCTGCTACATTATTGAAGGTGTTTATGAGTTGTAGAAGTTCCTTGTTAGAATTTTTGGGGTCACTTATGTAAACTATCATATCATCAATAAATAGTGAGATTTTAACTTCTTTTCTGATTTGTATCCCATTGACCTCCTTTTGTTGTCTTATTGCTCTAGCTTGAATCTCAAGTGCTATATTGAATATATATGGAGAGAGTGTACAACCTTGTCTTATTCATGATTTCAGTGGGATTGCTTTTAAGTTTCTCTTCATTTAGTTTGCTGTTGGCTTTCTGTATTTTGCCTTTATTTTGTTTAGATACATTCCTTGTACCCCTGCTCTCTCCAAGACCTATAACATGAAGGAATGTTGTATTTTTGTCGAAGGCTTTTTCAACGTCTAATGAGATGATCATGTGTTTTTGTTTTTTTTTTTTTTCAGTTTGTTTATATGGTGGATTACATTGACAGATTTTCATATGTTGAACCAACCCTTCATCTCTGGGATGAAGCCTACTTGGTCATGGTGAATGATTTTTCTGATGTGTTCTCAGATTCAGTTTACCAGTTGTAGTATGAGGAACAGAGCAGGCTGCTTGTCGTCCCAGACACACTTGGCTGTGTCCCTTTGCCCGGCTAGCTTACACCTGAAATAATCACATGGAAATTGTATTAATTAAATTACTACCTGGCCCATTATCTCTAGCCTCTTACTGGCTAACTCTCACATCTTGATTTAACCCCTTTTTAATAATCTGTATGTCACCACGAGGTCATGGCTTACTGGGAAAGATTCAGTGTGTCTGACTTGGCAGCTTCATGGCGGTAGCTCTCTCTGTCTTCTTCCCAGCATTCTTTTCTCCTTTCCCTGCTTATCTAAGTCCTGCCCTATCAAAAGGCCAAGGCAGTTTCTTTATTTAACCAATGAAAGCAACACAAATGAGAAGGACTCCTACACCAACCAGTATTTTATTGAGCATTTTTGCATCAACAGGAAATCTCAATACTGAAGATCTATGTCCTAAATACAAAAGCTCCCTCATGTGTAAAAGAAATACTACTAAACATAAATCATACCTTAAACCCTACACAATAATTGTGGGAGACTTCAACACCCCACTCTTACCACTGGACAGGTCTGTCAGACAGAAAATTAACAGATAAATAGGGAACTAACAGATGTCATCACTCAAATGGACTTAACGGATATCTGTAGAACATTCCATCAAACATAAAAGAATATTCCTTCTTCTCAGTGTTTCATGGAAACTTCTTAAAAATTGACCACATACTAGGTAACAAAGCAAACCTCAACAGATACAAAAAAATTGGAAAAACCCCTTGAATCTTATCAGATTACATGGTTTAAAATTAGAATTCAACAGCAACACTAATTTCAGAAAAGCCCACAAACACATGGATATTAAACAATACTCACCTAAATCAATGATATATCAAGGAAGAAATAAGGGAAGAAACTAAAGACTTCTTGAAATTCAACAAAAATGACCATGCAACCTATCCAAATTTATTGGGCACAATAAAGACAGCATTAAGAGGAAAGTTTATATCCCTAAAGGCCTACATCAAGAATCTGGAAAAATCCAACACTAGTGAGTTAACAGAACTCTAGAACAAAAAGAAACAAACTCACTCAGGATGACTAGATTGCAAGAAATAATCAAATTGAGACCTGAAATCAACAAAATAGAAAAAACCAAATAAACAAATAAAAAACAGTATAAAGAATCAATGAGACAAAGAGTTGGTTCTTCAAGAAAATCAACAAGACAAACCTTTATACAAACTAATAAAAAGGCAGAGAAACAATATCCAAATTAACAAAATCAGAAATGAAAAGGGGGACATAACAATAGACATGGAGGAAATCAAGAGAATCATCAGGTAATACTTCTAAAATCTGTACTCCACAAAATTGGAAAATTTAAAAAATGGACAGTTGTAACATGAGGGCCTGGTTGGTTTCTGTCCTCCTGCCAGGTCCCACAGTCATTAGGTCCCAAAGAAAATCACACAGAGGTCTCCAGAAGATTATAAACTGATTGGCCCATTAGCTCAGGCTAAGTATTAGTTAAGACCAGATGAGCAAATTAAAAAGTCTCCCAACCAAAGAAAAAAAAAAAGCCCAGAACCAGATGGTTTTAGCACAGAATTCTATAAGATTTTCAAAGAACCAATATCAATACTCCTCAAATTATTCCACACTATAGAAATAGAGGAACATTGCCAAACCCTTTTTACAAGGCTACAATTACCCTGATACACAAACCTCACAAAGATATTATTAAGAAAGGGAATTACAGACAAATCTCACTCATGATGACTGATGCAAAATTATTCAATAAAATATTGATTATGCATCTTTAGTTTTTTAGATTTACAAAATGATTCAATATTTTCAATATAAAATGTCCAAAATATTAAATATCTACAGTCAATTTATAAAGGTTGACATGTACCTCAAAAATTTGTTCCAAGTAGATAGAGTAAAGCTGTATAGTATTAATATGTAACAAAGCAAACAAAAGCTCCAAACCCCACCTCCTGTAACAAAAATAAACAAGAAAAACATAGTTCCTAAGATGTGGTACTATATATACAAACCAAAATAATAAAATGAATAAATTTGATTTTATTAAAATTAGAAATTGTTACTCTCTAAAATGTTTCATTCTACTTAGGAAAATAAGAGGACTGCTTTCAGATTGAGATTATATAGATATATACATGTGTACACATTAGATACATATCAAATGATAAAATACACTTGGAATGAAATAAGATATGCCATAAATGAATACATGTTGTGGATGCCAGATAAGCACACTGGAGGACATTACTGTCCTTAGGGAGATCATCAGAAAAGATACACTGATCTTTCATCACAGAATTCCTTTAAGGATGCAGAGAAGCTGATTTGTTCCTGCATCCTGCAGTACTGAAAGGCAAAGTGTATAGTCACATTCTAATATAGGTTGATGGACTCCAAAGGCACTGAATTTTACTTTCCATTCTACTCCACAACTAAGCATTTATCTCAAAGAAATGATAACATGCACACAAAATCTAGTGTTTGTTTTTTATTCCTAGTTTTACCCCTGATTGCAGAAGACAAGACAGTACTAAACTGTTCTTCATTGAATGATTAATCAGAGCAATCTGTATCCACACTATGGAATACTACTCAGCAATAGAAAGAATTGAATTATTGATACACAAAATGATGCAAATGGGTCTCATGGGTATTATGGTCCATGGATAAATGGCAATTTAAAGGGCATTTCAAAAGGCCACATGCTATATAATTCCACATTCTGAAGATCACAAAATTATGGTGATAGAAACCAGCTTAGTGGTGGTGAAAAAGTCAAAGATGTGGGAGTCAGGAAGGACTGGTTATGACCAATAAAGGATATTCAAAGGTGACTATAATCACAAAATGATTTTGTATCTATGCTATTATGGTATGTCCTTTAATGTACAAGGTGACAATAGAATAGTACTTCATACATCCATTGTTTTGTGCAAAATTCATGTGCAAAATTTGATATTACAACATAAGTAACAAAAGAGAAAGTTAAAATGTGATCAAAACACATAATAGTGTCTGATGCATGATATAATAAATAGATTTCACCATATCATTGCCATAGAAATTCTTTCACTAAGCCTTATTAATGCATTTGAAGTTTAAATTAAGAAATATAAACCAGCTTGATTCTATGCTACTAAAACAACTCATGATTTTGAGTATGGTTTAAATTCATTAAAACAGGAAAAACAGAAGACAGCTATCAAGAATATAAGGTGATAGGAAAAAAACTGAAAGAATCAGAACTCTTGATCCTTGAACAGAAGTCAAATAAGGATATCTGTGGGTCCCCTTAATTTTGCAAGCAAGACAAGACCTCTTTGGTGAATGAAAAGTCGATGCTCTCTATGTGCTCTGAGGAGCCAGCAAAGGAACAATTGTTGGAAGGTGCAGAATCACAGCACTGTGGGTGGTGAGTGTGGTGGGCCTTCTTTTCTTGGACCTTAAGAACCCAAATATAAACCAAAGCCAGTAAGGTGTTGTGGGTAATGAATGTAACATGTGAAGATTTTGGTATGGCGTCACCTTGTATATTGCCCCTAAGGAAAATGAATCTTTGGGTTAGGGAAACATGTTGCAAGGCTTAGAACCTCATGCCCTATTCAGTTGCAAAATAATTCTCACCACTTCCCTCTATTTACAAGAAATTCCGCAAAGCGAAAGTAATTTCTTATTTTTTTTCTTTTTCTTATCATCTCTCATGACAAGGCATTGGAAAATTCCCAGGAAAATTATGTGCCCCTCTTACATATCTTATTTTGAAATCCTTGGAGAGTATAAGCAATTAAATTAATTACATTTTGCAGTCTCTCCCTTCATCTATAATATATAATTGCCCAGGATCCACATGTCCATATTCAAGAGAAGCTTGATAGAAAGGCTGATTTATTTTTTTTCTTTCTTGTTGAGACTGCTTTAAATATTCCTAAAGACAGGCAGAAAATGTTGTGTTTAATATTCATTTAGGATTTCCTTTCTGAAAGCAGCTGCTATTAGGAACCTCTCGTTAAACGGAGTTACCTATAAACTGATCAACTTAAACAAAAAGTCTTCCTGAGTACTCAGTTGATTCTTGAATAACTGAACAACTTCCTGAGTACTCAGTTGATTCTTGAACAACTGACGGAGTTGAATCTTCAGATGCACATGTCATTATAGAGATGTAAGAATCTCAATTCGCTTTCTTTTTCGTTTTTGACACATCATAAGAAAAAGCTTTACTAATGAAGTACCCATTGGTAATAACCCATAATATGCTAGACTTTCTTCTTCTATCAGACGACATGCTAATGAACTGTTCTATTTCTGTGAAGAAAGAGAGATGAGGAGTGGTCTAGTTAATCACACTTGAGGGCTGCCATAGATGTCTTCTGGGAAATATGATCATTATTCATACTTATTTAAGGGTCCTTACCCTGTGCATAAGAAAATCTCCCATTCATTCCATTTGGGTTTGATGTTAATTACAGGGGCATTAATGGGAGCTTCTCATACAAAATGAATGTGTGATTAAACCAGTGGATGTCCGTAAGAAACATCATTTGTGACTCAGGTGACTTAAACATACAAGCAGTTGCTGGTCTGTTGTTGGAACCATAGAGAACATTCATGTCTTCTTGATTCAGCAAATTTAGTTATAGATGAGGGGAAATGACTTAAGAAAGCCCACAGTAGATGACAGGAAGACATACAGCTACAAATGAGGTAACAAAATGCATCAGTCACCAATATAAGTAAACTGAAGGCAACAACTCAGACCCGTCCACATTCCTGTGAATTAGCCAATCCTTTTAGCTTTATGCATGCATTTGCCTAGTTTATGATAATGTGGCTAGACTAGATCTTTTCTTCTCCAGAAAAGAGGGAAACAAGTGAAGTGTCCTATAGGGCCAGTGTGCAACTCATGACTGAGTATACTGGGGAAAACCAACAAAACCACAGCACTATGTTTGCCTTCGAGAGGTTGAGAGTTATCAGCGCTGGATGTCAAGTAAATTCAATAGCAGTTCTGTTGAACTTGTTCCCTTAGTTGCTATAAGACTTTATTGCCTATCAGGATACTGTTTCTTTTCTTTTTCAGTTTTTGTCCATGTGACCTCCAGTTGACAACAAGTAATTGATAATGTCTTGAATAAAATGAGGTTTTCCCTTAATCTTACTTGTCTTTTGAAGAATTAACTGCTCATGTGTGCGTGTATGCACAGCCCTTGTTCACCTTGTGGCCATGGAATTAAGTCATTTTTCTTTTCCAATCACCCATGCAGGTCTAAGGTAAATTGTTTTTTGAAAAATTATTTATGTCTTGAGCCAATATTTCTTGTCTGGTGAAGCATAATATGTACAGATATAATTTCCTAGTATATAGGTTAAATACAATTTTGTTTTTTCTTAAATGCAAAATAAAAATAACATTAATTTTTTGAACTATTTATTTGACTTACATTTTTCATTTTACCTAATAAAATTTATACTCCTATTTATCAAAGGATTAATTCAAATAAAATTATTATACCAAAAGCTTCCTTATATTAAATCAATAGATTTCTTTTCTCTCAGACACACATTATTTGAAATGGTATGAAGACCATACTGATTATTACATATAAGATACTATTTTAGAACTGATTTAAGCTTGAAAAAAAGTTCTTAAATTCATTTTGAAAAATGCGTACAATTTTTCTACTCTTTTGATTTTAGTAATTATTAGCATTTTACTCTTAATAATCATAAGTACTATGTAGGGTCGATTCAGTTCTGATTAATATTTCAATAAGCAATAATAACACTACACCTATAAACAAGCAACTGTACTTCAGCTGAATCGGATACTCTTTAGACCAATTGTTTTAAATTTCCTGAAACATTTAGGGAACACAAATCCCAGATTCAACACATGTTCTGAAAATATATATATTCTAACTTTTAAACTTATTTATTAAGAGCTTCCAAATATAACATTTTGGTATGTTGGTAGGCTTCTGTAATACCTTAGTTTAAAACATCATAGGGTAATAACCATGATAATAGATAATAATAATAATAACCTGCTGCAGTACTACAGAAAAAGCTGATGCTCAGTTTTCTGTTGTGATATTTTTGTGAATAGTAGCCCATCTGCCGACTTAAGAAACCAAACTAAGCCATTCAGTATTCCTTAATAATTTTACATGGTAAATTAGCAAGAATAGTGCCAGTTTATGAACTAATCAGAATTGTATGAACCCCTTTAAAATGAGTAACATGATTTCTGGAGAACCTAAAGGTATTTTATCCTTCATTCTTCAAAGACATTTATTTCAATAAAAAGGCATTTCAAATTCTAATGACCACGTTGAAACTTTTTTGTTGCCGTATGTATTTTCTGCTCTAAAAAGGGAATTGGTTTACATTATTCAACTAGTCTTCTTTTACCTATAGCACGGTCCTCACTTGGTATGACCTTTGGAGTGACTGTTGGCTTGAGTGATGTACTTAATGAGATCTAATGACATCATGACCCTGACCCCTTCATGGCCCTTGCTCCTCTCATCCATCTTCTTAACCCCACAGGCTGTGAGTCTGTGTATAGAATCAAGATTAAACAAGTGTGAATAAACAAGTTCAAGACTTTTCTGCCTCAGCTGCTGGTGCATGGCAGTGGCAAAGTAAGACATAGAGAATTTAACACTGGTGAAGTGCCTTAGGCAGGGCCATGAATTCTGCTGAAGAAATCATCCCTGTTCTGTTCAATGTTGTATAGCTAATCTCCTAGCTTGACCCATTCCTGGACAGTGGTGGCAGTTGGCCTTTCTAATCAAAGGCTGTTGGCACAGTCAATGAAAGGCTGGCTGATCTATCACTTATCCAATGCTGCACATTACTAGAGCTTTTATCTCATTAACTGTGATTAATGCTTGTGTGGCACATGCTTGTCATGTAACCGTTCATATTCAGAAAAGTTGAATAGCTGCTCCTACATGATGAGGGATGGGCATTTCCAGAGAATGTTATCATCAGGACCAAGAAGCCTGATTTTCATATTCTCATTTCCAAGTGACTTGATAGGTGTGTGAAATAGCTCTACTCTGACTCTGTCCAGTTTTTGGCTCACCTGTTTCCTATAATTGTGGTATAAAGATGTCTTTATAGACTAGAACTCTAAAGGGAAGATGTGAATAATTGCCTGGTGTTCAAAAAAAACAGAATAGAAGGAATAGACGTTACAGAAGAGTATGGTTTCAATACCTTAGCCTGAGTTGTTTTCCTAGTGTGATTTCTACTTAGGTCAGTTTTCCAATGTTTCATTGAAGACACTGGAGACAAAGGGAGCTGTTAAATTCTTGATGATGGCTCTGTTTCTGGCTTTATCTGTCTCACATTTGACAACTTCTTCCCCTTGGCCATCTACATTATTTGATAACTTGACCAGTCAGTGATTAAACATATTTATTTAGTTCAATGGGTCAGAGCTATTGTGACGGATGGAAAATTACTGATGGATTATCAATTTCAGTCCCTGTGACATCTGGCCTCTGTGTAGTTCATCATCTGAGGACTCATAACACATTTGCCTCGACAATAACATGCTGAGCTACCTGTAAGATCAAAGAGATGGATACTGGAAACACTTTACTCTGAATTAATAAGATAGTGCAGAAATTAAATGAGTTCTGCACCTATATTTGAAGATCTGAGAGCACACCATTTTCAACCTGGGGAAGAATCAACTGATACCTCCTAACTGCTCTATTCATTTTTTTGTGTTGTTTTTTTCATCATTTCTTTACCAGGTTTGTTCTGGAATAGAAGAAAAACTTACTTGGAAGTATGGTAGTAATGAGGATGCATGTAGAAAGATGATGTTTTCTAATTCCTCCTTTTAAAACTTGTATTTTGAAATATTTCTTACACTTATTTTTCTTTGTGTGTGCATGTGGATACATGTGTGACTGGATGAGTGTGCATGCAACAAGGCACATATGGAAATCAAAATGAGGAAGTTGGCTCTGTCTTCCTAACATGGTATTTCTGGGTATTAAACTCGTGTCATCAGGGTTGGTTGCATATGCCTTTGCCTACTGACCATCTCTCTGGCCCTCTGTTTACATAATTTAATGAGTTGGAAAAACAACCTTAAGACTCTTAAAGTTTGGATTATTGAAGTGACCAGATCACCAAGCTGAAACCTCAAATCAAATACCATATTTTTTAATTGTCTTAAATTATAAGCAATATTTCAAATAAAATTTTTAAAATGTTCTTCCTGTCTCCTCTCTTTTCATTTTTCTGTTGGCTGAGAGGTTCTTTTCCTCTAAATGAAATCTAAGAAGAATAAATCCTTCTTGGCATTTCCAATATAACAAGAAGATATATTTTACTCTAATTGATGCTTATATACAATATTAGATGTAAAAATTAAATATTTTCCATATTCCTATTTTGATGTCCCCCAGAAAACTAAAATTATCATGTGCTTAATTTTAAAACAATATGATTCAGGCTAGGGGCAATATTAAAGTGTTTTTTATGTTTTTTAAAATAAGAATTACTTGATTCAGTCAATTAATGTAAATATTTATTTTTTAATGTGAATTATTTTTAGATTAAAACTTTATTGATATAGTTTTATGTGTGTCAAAGTTTCTTTTCATCAGGAGTATGATGTGTTAAAGTACCATGAACTACCTCACCAATTAGATGATCACCAATTAGCTGAAAAAGACTAATAAATATATTAGCTATTAAATGCATATGAATGCTTGCTAGACTCCAAAGATCTCTGACAATATGACTATGTTGGTGCTGTGTGAGTTGGTCAAAAAAGACATAGGAAGGATAAGAACACACAGAAACCTACTTTTAAAATGTGACAGTTTAAACATTCTTCAGAATTCATATTGGCGTGTAAAGATTTTTTTACAGAAGGATATTAACCTGAGTTTAAGAGAGACTGTTTTATTACACTGCCTTTTGCGTTGTACATGAAGCAAGTTGAGTCAGTAATTTTAATGACTTTCACCATGGATTATCTTTTCCAATATATCCTCTTATGATTCAGTTGTTTCTTCACTTACATTATTGGATCACTATTTTGTACAAGCTACACTTTATATTTATATTTTAATTCTATTCTCTTTTGTTTAAAATGATGATAATCTGGAGGTTTAATAGAACAACTTGTTTAACTTGTGTCTTCACTGGCATTTATTCCAAAGTGTTTCAATATAGCTATTTCTTGTTCTAAAAATATTTAGGAAATAAGTGGAGAATCTTTAAGTCTGTGATGTTGATTCAATAATTTATTACTTTTCCTTGCTCATCTAAAAGGATTTAGGCATTGAGGAAGTTAGCAAATTATGAAATTTCTAAAATATGTGCTAATAGAGTCAAGTGAAATCACACGACACTTCTTACCTGGAATTCATATTACAATGACTCCTTCAAAACTCATTATATGCTATGGTAGAACATCTTTTGAGTATATGCCCAGGAGTGGTACCACAGAGTCTTGAGGTAGGTTGATTCCCAATTTTCTGAGAAACTGCCATATTTATTTCCAAAGTGGTTGTACAAGTTTGCACTCCCACCTGCTGGAGGAGTGTTCCTCTTGCTCCACATCCTCACAAGCATAAGCCGTAATTTCTGTTTTTGTCCATAGATTTTCTTAAAGGCTTAAGATGGAATCTCAGAGATATTTTGATTTGCATTTCCCTGATGGTTAAGGATGTTGAACATTTTTTTAAATGCTTTTTGATAATTGGATATTCCTTTGTTAAGAATTCTCTGTTTTTATCTGTACCCCATTTTTTTTTTTTTTGGAGCATAAACTCTTTATTTTGCCAGACTTTTTTTTTTTAAACTAACATAGTTGTTGGGAAAAAAAATTTCATGCAAGGTTGAAATTTTATTAAATTCTCTTACATTCTAGGCCACACACCTTCACTTTAGATACATTTAACATACATTCACTCTTTGACTGTTTTTAAAAAAAATTCTGTTTTGTAAAAAATGGCCCTTATTTTACATATAAGAAATGGTGGCTTAGAGAAGTCACGAACTTGCTCAGAGACAAGGTTCTGTACCCCATTTTTAAGAGGATTTTTTTTGATGTCTAATTTCTTGAGTTCTTTATATATTTTGGAAATCAGCCCTCTGTCAGATGTGGGGTTTGTCAAGATATTTTCCCATTCTGTTTGGCAGCTGTTTTGTCCTATTGATGAAGTCCTTTACTTCACAAAAGCTTTTCAGTTTCATGAAGTCCTATTTATTTATTATTGATTTTAGGACCTGTGCGATTAGGTTTTTGTTCAGGAAGTTGTCTCCTGTGCCAATGCATTCAAGGATATTCCTCATTTTCTCTTCTATCAGGTAAAGTGTATCTGGTTTTATGTTAATGTCTCTGATCAACTTGGACTTGAGTTTTGTGCAGGGCGATAGATATGAATATACTGGCATTCTTCTGCATTCTGACATTCAGTTAGACCAACGCCATTTGTTGAAGATGCTCTTTTTTTCCCAATGTATATTTCTCACATTTTTAATTGAAAATTCACATATGCATTTATGTCTAACCCAATTTTCAGAGAGGCCTTTCCCAGCAACTAATGGGAAGAGATAAAGAGACACACATCCAAAAATTAGAAGGAGCATGGACAATCCTGGGGAGGATGGGGAGAAAGGATTATAGCAGACAGAAGGGTCCGCCCTTTGACCAGAGAGAGTTTGTTTCTAAAGCATATTAAGTGCACTAGTAAATCAGATTATGCATGAGTTTAAGATCCTGTTTTATGGGGGTGTAATTCTGTTGGTCTGTGTGGATGAAACAGGTAACTATTTTTGAACCTGAAAATTATGTGGGTCCATACATATAGAGAGAGCAAGAAAACAGAAGCATGCTCATCAGCTGTGCTACCTGAAACATTTACAGATTTTTTCTTTTAATTTCAAATTTTCACCTAGTTCCTCCCATCTCTTTAGGCTGTCTGTATAAATTTAATTGGCATCTTTGTAAATGAGCAAGCAATACTTACCCTAAGTGTGGGTTTTATACCTGTCTCTCAATGTCTCTTTCCCTTCATTAGGATTGACATAGATAATATGCAAGCTTCTTATTCATTTTCATATTCCCATACTAACAATGTATAGGAATAAGAAAATTATCAGATTAAAAACTATAACATCACTACACTAATAGAACAGTCATAGAGACTGCACTGAGAGGGTAAAGTCCAATTCGATGTCTTTTTTTATGGGAAGGACAACATAAAAAATGAACCTATAATGCCTCCCCCATGGTTCTCTGCTCAGCTCTCTTCCACATGTGGCGTGGTGGTAATCTTGCAAGCACTGAAGTATTAAAAGAATTTTGTCTTGCGTTCTTTCATTCTGACAGGCCAATGACATAATGTTGACTAGCCACATCTGATAGATTTAAAATTAAAAGGGAATATTCTGCCTTTTATTTTTTACTTGCACCTAATGGTGCTTGAGTCTATGTGCTATTTCACTGCCTCCAATGAGCATGCTGCCCTAGGAAGTGTGAGAAGAGCTTGTGAGGGATGACTTAAGGCTGTAAATATTTTTTTAGTTTGGACTAGGGTGCAGCTTGGGGCAGCACTTTTGATTTGTATGCAGTAAACCCTGGGTTTCAACCCTAAAAGTGTGGAATAATTAAGAGTAACAACAAAGGATTGCCAAGGATCTGAATGTTGCAATGGCCACAAATTATAAAAGATGAAACAAAGCTCGTCGTTTTTATAGTTCTACTTTTATCATTGAATTTGTATTTAGTGTTGTATAAGGACAAAAAATATATTCTATTGTGAATGTGCAAAATTGTACGACTATTCTCACTGAATCCATGTTCATTTGGAATTTGGGCCTGGCTAATTTTAATGAGTGATACTTACTTTATTGCCAAGTTTTTCTTAAATAATGAAGTTTACATAAAAGGAAACAAATCTTTGCAGGATGGTAAAGCTGAAAACCATTTTAATGACAAAGTTACTTAGTTTGTGTATGTCCACAATGAGTTTAACCTCTGGGTATTTCACAAATGTATATGCAGAAGCATACTTAGAAAAGTGAAGGCAGAAATATAAGATATTCTTTTATTTTTTTTGCTTGACCTCACAATACACAGTGCTGTGAAGAAATGTGACAGCTGTGTGTGCCCAAGGTTTCATTTCCTAGGGAAGTTTTTTCTTCTGTGACCTTTTCAATAAATCAAAAGTTTCTCTCCTTTGGCTACATAATTCAAAATGATTTATTGGACTAATAATTTTGCAAGTGTATGAAAAGAAGTCAGAAGACTGAGAAAGTAATTTTGCTTTTTTAAACTGTTGTTAGAAGCATTTTGAAATATCATTTGTTTATTTAATAATTTATTATTTATTTGATCAATGCAATCATCTTTAGAGGTTATTACAAATGTAGCAGGTTTCAGCTTGTATTAAATGAGATTCTGTGTTGTCCATGTACACTAATTTGCAAAGGAAGTTGTGAATACATAAAATTGTTAATACTTACCAACACTGAATAAAAACGAATAACATAAATAATGCTATAGGCCAACAGTTCATAGATGAAGATATACCAGTATGAATAACTATGAAGTAACAAAGAATAACATACATGTGCACACAAATCTTGAGCCAGGAAAGAACGGTGCTTTGAAGACAGTCAGAGTCTGGGGAAAGGAGTAGAAGTTCATCACTGACTTATGGAATTTGGTGGAACCATGTTCCTATATGCCAAGCGGGGTTTCTTTGACAGGCACCCAGGACTCAAGTCATTATAAGTGCATGTAGGACACCTCAAATATAAAGATCTTGTAAGAATGGTTTGTGATGTGAAATAAAAAAGTAGATGACTCTACAGGTGTGTGTAGTATCAGCATGTTCACTTTACATAAAGGGAATATTGACTTGGAGCTGTTACATTGTACTTCAGTCATTAACTTGACAGACAACTCAGTATTTGTTTTATTTAGGCTGCCGCTTCCACTTGCAATTAAAAATAAGAAGCAATTTATCCATGACAAAGTTTTAGTTTCAAAAAGGTTATACTATTTCTCCATACATTTTTTACTTGCAGTGACACATTGAATTATAATAGAATTCATGCCAGATTTCTATGCTTAAGAAGAAATATGCTAACTATAGTTAACTAACATAAGCTTTGGTCTGTCTGCATGATGTCATGGTCAGAGGAGTGCTTCTGGATTTCACCTCTGATTGTAACTGAGGTAAAGCTAGGTAATTCCATCAAAGGAATTAATTTGCCTCTAAGTGTCAGTCATGACAGCTTTCAACATTTATGTGGGCTTGTTTCATCCATCATGGTTGGTGTTGTTAATTACTTCCCATTTTATTCAGATATGCAGCTACAATTTTAGTATATCAGTGTAAATTCTGCTCTTGATCTCTATAAACTGCTACTGTGAGGCATTCACTGTATGACAAAGAAAGGACACATGAATCAGCTAAAGAAAAGAGATGCTGACCAAGCTAAACTATATGGTTGCACTGAGGTCAGTGGGCTTAATCAAAGGTGCCCGCATGAAATTAAACATGTTATCATGCAGCTATAGGAAATAAAATTACTTAAGCATAAGAAAAGTTTGTCCTATTATAACTATAACCTGATTTTAATGCACATTTTTCTGATGTGTAATGTATAATTATTTACATAAAGTTGTCTTGTAGTTCAAATTGGTTAACAGTTGATTTTGAGAGCATATTTACAATTCTTATCATAGAATATGATACATAAACATGTCACAGAAACATACCTATAGTATTCCTTCTACTTATGTACTTCTAGTATTCTTTTGACTTACAAAATTACAGTAATACATGTTTTCTGTGTCTACAGCCTACAAACTCAAAGCCAGTTATGATTATTTATCCAGCTCCCAGTGATTGCACACATTTGACCCTAAACGACAAAATAAATGAAAGCTCTTTTTCAAAGTAATACAATCAGTTCAAAAAATATTGTGCTAATAAAGTTATGCATTCTAATTGAAAGATTGATGGCAATCCATTTAGTAGTTACTAGGTTATTTGTGACAGACAGATGCAGAGTAACCTCATTATAGTCAGAATTGTGATGACTTGTAGCTGAGGGGGGGAATATAACATCCAATTCCCAGAACCTATGTGGAAGATGATTTAAAGGGAAATACATGGCCATTAAATATAAGTTTGAAGTGGTTACCTCAAGTATTATTATAAAAGTGATGAAGAAATCATTTGCTTGATCCCTAATTGGCCTACTCAAAATTCACAAATGAAATGCACAGATTCCAATTTGTGTAAGAAAGACTCAGGAGCAAGCTCGGCAAACAGGGCTAACCTTTGTGGTTTGCTATTTCAGTTCATATTTTCAGATGATTTCCTCTTGATCATTAAGTCTATGTTAGTTTATTTCAGACATCTCTGTCCACAATCACCAGTGTGTGATAAATTATTTAGCACTTTTCATTTGTGTGTTCACTAGGAGTTCAATGTCAGGCTTTCAGCATGAGTTCTCAGGGGAACTCTGCCAACATTTTAAAGTTATGTAGCAGAGAAAAAGAAGGAATATGAAGGCACATAATTATTTTCTCCTTGTTGAAATCTTTGTGGGATATATTTCATGTATGACTAATTTTGAAATTCCCTTTGCTTAAATTATTAATAATAATGTAGAAATACTGACCATAAAAGCTCCATCTTTCTCGTACATTTCTACTGCCTTATTTTCACGTCTCTAAAATTTCATACATTCATAAATATCCTCACTAGCGAAATTTTTATTTCAGGGAACCGCATTGTAGGGCAGTTTCATATGCAAAGCCACTTTGTTTAGTCACCTCTTGTTTGTAACACCATTTAATACAAGTCCTCCTTGGATCTTTAGGTTAGATTTATATTTTCCTGTTCTCTTAAGCATACTGACCTTGCCTCTTGTGTTTCATATAATCAGAGTCATGTACGTAAAAATTACAGCTTATCTTTCATCTTGAACTCTGCCATGTTCTTATGCTGACAGAGGCAAGACAACATGATTTGACATTCATTGTGGAAGGCCACTTAAATATTTTCTAAAATATCAATTGTCTGCCAATAAATTTAGCACATGTTTTGTAAAAATATTTCCGTTTAAAGTTCTCTTTCTTAATGAAAGAATTAAAAAGTTTAGTACCTAATAAAATATCCTTAGTGAAGAAAATAGCATTCAGTTGAGGAGTTACATGTTAGGTATAAGGCCAAAAGACAAAATGAGAATAAATATCTTCCAGTTCGAGCTGAACCATTTACTTTAGATAGCTCATTAGCTATGTGATGTCATGCAAATTATTGAACTTGAGTCTTGGTTATGTTTTTACCTACAGTGATGGATGATATAAGCTTATCAAGACATTCAAACATATATTTTGTAATTAAACATGACTGACTCATTAATTAGTCATTAAGATTGGAAATGTTCGAAAATTAAACAGTTTTATCCCTTTAAGCACATGATCACAGAATGCTTACTCCATGGCAAGTTCAGTGGCAGGTATAAAGACATATTAGTTTAATGAACCAGAAAAAAATACATGTCTTTCTACAACGTTCAATCTTATTAGTGAACTATTCAGTGTGGAAACTTGAAAAACTACGAATGCAGATTGATAAGTGTAAATTTATTAATTTCCCTGCTATTTTGTGTGTCTAGGTTTCTGTATGAATGTGTTATTTGTTTGTATAGTATAGTTTTCACTTGGCATTTTAATTATGGCATTTCACAAATATTTTTCTCATTTATTTTTCTTCACCATTATTTTTTTTCTGTATTTCCTCAGCCATAGGTAATTTCTATCCTAATTTCAACTTCTATAACTACATCTCTACCTTTACATTTCTGGTAACCCCAAATGAACATTGTGTCTTCTGTTGATATCTATCCCCCCACCCCACAGACACACACAAAACTGTACTTTGCTTTGGAGGTCTTAGTTTAGAGTGGGCAAACAAAAATACTCAGTGTTGTTGGTAGTTTTTACTAGTTTATGCACCACATAGTTTTTTTAAAAAAAATATTTATTTATTTATTATTTATTTATATAATATTCTGTCTGTGTGTATCCCTGAAGGCCAGAAGAGGGCACCAGACCTCATTACAGATGGTTGTGAGCCACCATGTGGTTGCTGAGAATTGAATTCAGGACCTTTGGAAGAGCAGGCAATGCTCTTAAACACTGAGCCATCTCTCCAGCCCCTACCACATAGTTATTACAAACCAGATTCACCTCCAGCAACAGGCTCCTCTGCTCACGGAGATAAATCAGGTGCAGCAGTTAGCATGAACATTCCAAAAGACTGCCTGAGTAGTTCAAAGACTCCTCAACAGTAAATATCAGCATTCAAAACAGATTTAAAGGCTCATACTTTTGGAGCTATTACAACTGTCAAGAACATAAGAAGAAATATAGCCTTCATGGATCCATCAATATAAAAGCAAGCTGTTGACTGTTCTTCATAGCTTGAGTCTATAATCTCAGCTACTTAGGAGGCAAAGGCAGGAGGCTTGTGAGTTCTAGGCCTTCTGGACTTCTGAGTGAGGTCAATACATGCTTGAACAATCTAGACCATGTTTTGAAATAAAAGTAAAATAAAAAACTATTTAATAATTATAAAGTGTCACTAAGGCTCAGGATGTGTGAAGTCCTACACTGGATTGCTAGTCAATCTATCAATCAATCAGCAAAGAAGATGAAACAGATAACAGATAACATATTGATAATATCTAAGATAAATAATAACAGCAGAAATAAAGTGTAATTTTTGTATTTCTATCAAATATATCTAATGTTCAGTTCAATAATTTATGTGACACTAACAGTTTTAATTTTTAAATTATTCCCTTATTAGAAAAACAAATTGAAGAAAAGTTCTCAATCACTTTCCATATGTTAGTAGATAAAACACTAAATTTATTGGACAACAAGTAGTACTAAGTTTTGGAAGAGTATTTATCTATTCTGTGTTTGTGCTATAGAACAAAAAAAAATTGTTCTTTAAAAATAGTGAAAAAAAATTACTAAATTTCTAAGACAATTAACTTGAAATCAGGATTTTGATATTTATTTTATATTGTTTAACTAGAATAATATTTTCTTTCATTTAGGAAACAATGTAATTTATTTTCACAGCCCATTCACAAAATTACAAGACTTGAAATAAGTATATTATAGCTGTTACCTATAAAATACAAGTATTAGCTAATTAATTTGGCATTTTCACATAATACAAAATAGAAGTTGTCTCTGTTTACATCTTAGATGATGGAGTCCATTTAACATGGAAAGCATGAGAGGGTGGCAGGGCCCCTTAGGTGGGATGTGTGAATTCTTGACTGATGGGTTGAGATGATCCTTTGGGGTTCCTGCTTCATGAAAGAGTCTGCCAGAAATTCTGCTGGACACAGAAGAAAGTAACTGACAAACTGCCAATATAAACAGAACTGTCTGAAATTTCCTGCTTCATGGAAAATCTGCTGGAATCTTTGGGCCTGTAGGCTGAAGATTGGATGCTCCAATGATACAAAAGAACTGTGGATGACTGTCCAGGCAGAGAGATGTCTCTGTCACTTCTAGAATTCTGGAAGTAGCTTACAATGCACTTCATGTTTACTTAGGTAATATTATATCCTTCTGGAGTCTTTGATGGAGTTGAAAAAGAGATGTAGTTTTCTTTAGTCATGATAAAAGATAAAAATAGATATAAATATTGTAACTGTAACTCTCTCTTAAGAACTTTTGTTATATATAATTTTACTATGTTAAACTTGAAACCTTCCTTTTTATCTCAACAGAAAAGGGGAGGTGATGTGGGATTTCCCTCATTATGCTATGATTACCATTGGTTAACAAAGGAACTGCTTTGGGCCTAGAGCAGAGCTATAGAGGAACAGAGCTAGGTGGGGAAAACTAAACTGAATGCTGGGATAATGAAGGGTGGAGTTAGAAAGAAACTGTGTATCCCCACCGGAGTCAGACCAGAACTTTACCCGGTAAGCCACAACCATGTGGTGATATACAGATTACTAGAAATGGGTTAAATTAAGATATAAGTGTTAGCCAGTAAGAAGCTAGAGCTAATGGGCTAAGCAGTGTTTTAAATAATATAGTTTCTGTTGATTATTTCAGTTCTGGGCAGCGGGAACCAACAAGCTACTCTCTCAGCCTACCCTTGACTAAGGATAAACCAGGAATCATAGTCAGTAAAACCAGTCTTAACCTATACTTTCAAGAGCTAACCTTCCCCCACCCAAGTAGGCATTCTCCTTAAAGGTCGATGACCCCCCCCCAAATAGAAGCAGTATCACAGAACCAACTATTCAAACACCTCTCCCATGAGGGATGGGAGTGGGGGGGAACTTCAGACTGAAATCCTGATGAATTTATATGATTTATAGGGTTGTCATATTTATCCAGTGCTTGTGTATTGAATGATGGTGTTTAATAATGCTGGGATACTGTATGTCAGAAGATTTATTGTCTTTTTAATTTTCTAGAGTCTGGAGATAGAAAACTGGAAGGTATTTTGATGATTATAGAGTGATAAGCAATGAAATGATTCTACATAGAGCAGTGGTAAATGTTCCTGCAGCTCTCTACAATTAATAGGGTCACTTTAGAATGTGTCAATTTTATCAGATTCAAGTTTATCATCAAACTATAGGAGTTTCAATTCATGTAAAGTTGCCATGACACTTTTTGACTGAGTGATTCTTATAATTACATTAAAAATAAATTGTTAACAACAATGGGGGACTTTATGAAATAGACACTCAAGTTATGTGTTAGCTGCCCACAATACTTTCCTAACATAGAACAAAACTTAATCTGTAGGATTTTAAACTTTACAGTAGTAGCAAGACACCAATCACCATTTCTACTCATCACTAAATATCTTTTTACTTTTGGCTTTAATTACAAGAGCTCCTTTTTCATTAGGGTGTGAAAAGTGTAAAATACAGTAGCAGTAGATTAATACAAAAATAAATGAAAATAGTAAAGAATAAGTTAATTTATTTAAATCAGATTTGGTATGTTATTATTAAAATTGAATTTATTAACATTAAATATATTTTAAATATGTTCATGACACTATAGTGTCGGCTAAATTGAGGTCTTACAGAAGCAAACATGTTGAGAGAAATGAGCATATGGGAGATTTATTTATTAGTAGTATTTTTTAAAATACTCTATATGAAATATTCAAAAATGGGAATTTGTATATAACTTTTAACTTCTTACCTCCAGAAATCTTGTGATTCATCTTCAAGTGAATGTTTTGGATAATGTATAGCAAGTGTGCTATATAAATACAATTTACAGTATTTTAATCTTACTAAAACAAAAAAATCCATAAAAATGAGAGCTGAATTTGTGAAGGAAAATTATGTAAAAAATATTTCCACTTGAAAGTCATTTTGATGGGATAGTTGTGAGGCAGACAGTTTGAGAGTGAAGACAAAGGGGTAAGTGAGGTAGAGGAAGAGATACAAATGTGTAATTTTCAAGGTAATTATACTCTGAATGCCAGACTATTCTAACTATGACATCATTTCTTTTTTGAAATTATTAGCTGACAAATTTTCACTCATTGTGAAAAATAAAAGCTTCCAAACCTTCAAGCAAACTATTAATACTGCATACTTTAATGTCTGAAACCTACCTTATGTAATGCACACAGGTAGGCTTCAGAAATGATTACATACTTCTAATGGATTAAATATCTTGCAATAGTCAAGAAGAAACGATTTACTCTCATGATCACTAATAAAAACCTTCTGTCCTAGTCTTCTTTAGCTCTTATGTTTCTACCTAGCAAAAATTTTGACCCATAATTTTCTTTGTATTTCAAAATACTATAAATAAGAAAATGAACATTTCCATGTGAACAGTTCTGAAATGCAAATATTTGTAATGGATATTTGGCTGTTATACAGGATGGAGGTGATAGATTCCTCTTACTTATTTTATTTAAGCAAAATTAATTTGGTATTTCTTCTATATATGGAAAAATCTTCTGAAAACTACTTGAGGTGAATAGAACTAGAAACATTTGAAGTTTGTTCTGTTTTCTTTCCCCAAAGATTTGTCATAAAAACATGAAGGCAAGAATAGACTACTTGGTCATAAAAGTTTTCAGAGCATTTTATTCAAATATTTCATGAAGTTTGAGTCAGTTTGGTCTTTAAAAAGCTTGAGGAACTGAAAATATCAGTTTTTACTTTTATAGTAATTTAGCCCCAAACAAACTTTTAAAGGTTAAGGACTGATGACATTCCTGACATCCTATCAGATGTCAGGAGCTAGTTTATCAAAAACGTGATGGAGAAGATAAAGGGCAGAGGTTAGGATCAGAGTTTCCGAAGAGTGACTTCCAGTGTTCTCATGGACATGCGCTGTAGGTATACTCCTTCAGTTCTCAAGCAATAGCTCTGCAAGGAGGGTTTTGTGAATGTTCTCTACCTGTCAACACCATGGAGAACCTCTCATCACCGTCTTCCCCAGCAACTTCTTAATCAAAGCATGATCTTCCAAAAGCCTCCATAGGATAATAATTTAATAACAAACCCTGAGCCAGAAGACAAAGGAAAAGACTCTTGTAGGAGGCCATTGCTAATTTCCCTCCCAATATAATCAAATCAGTACAGCTATCCAGTCAGAACACATAAGCCTTAATAGGTCACTCTACTCGATTAAGAGAAATTGATTTTCTTCCACCATTGATCACAGTGATTATGATAAATATGGTATCTGCCATTCACTGTGCTTCCCCTTAACTGCTGGTCCATTTGTTTGCAGGGTGGCAGGTATTCAAGCCGGAGAGATGATGCTATACCACTGACTTTATTTGATAGTGCTTTGATGGCTGTGGAATAGAGTGGTCTCATGGACCAACTTTTTAGCCAGTTCTAAGAATCTTCCAACAATCATATACTGCTAACAGTGCTGCTGGCGGCCTTCAACATGCAAAATGCATGGCTTGTGATTTTGCATTTTTTCAAGGCAGTTTCTCTGTGTATCCCTGGCTGTCCAAGAGCTCTCTGTGGACCAGGCTGGCCTCGAATCCAGAGATTTGCTTACCTCTGCCTCCCATGTTCTGTGATTGAAGGTGTGTGCCACCACTGCCCAACTAGTTTGGGAGTTTTAATCGTAAATGTGGTAACAGAGAGAATAGATGAGCTGATTTATCGATGTTTGAGATCTTGTTTGGTAACATGAAGCAATGGCTGATATGGAATTCAAGCAGCAATGCACTAAGTTGATTAAACTATTACTTGATCCTGAATTGTTGAACCCTACGGTAGATGTATGTGGTGAAATACATAGCTGAAATCTTGTGGAGACCTGTAGGCATGTCTTAAATTCATGGTATTTGTTTTAAGGTATTATGTTTCTTCTTTTGTCTTGCTCATCTGAGGAAATGTGATGGCATTGACTTTATTTTGAAGTATTTATTCATTACATTACATCATTTGGCATCTCTAAGTAGTTTGTCTTCAGTCAGTGTTATAAAGGTGGAAACAAAGTTGTCACAAGAGAATGTTTATAACCACTGAAATGTTTTATACAACTTTTTATGTAGCATGGTTAAAAATTCATGAAATTCTTGAATTTGTAAGGGAAATACATTTACCATTGTACAGAGAGAGAGATAATAAATGGTGAAGTTTTATCATTTTTCATCTTTTTAATCATTTAATTTAGGGATTTTATATACATATGTTGTGTGTGTGTGTGTGTGTGTGTGTGTGTGTGTGTGTGTGTGTGTGTGTGTGTGTGTAGATGGAAGGCTTTTCTCTGTCTTGCCCAATCCCACTGGACTGGTTTCTCTCCACTCACTGGGTCTTGCTTCCTAGTTCCCACAGTCACTGTTGAAATAACCACTCTGAGGCTTCTTATCAGTTACAATTGTAACTCTCACTGGCTAGCTCCAACTATTAAATTAACCTATTTCTATTAATCTGAATTGTTGCCACGAGGCCATGTCTTACTGGTGCAACATGTTACTCCTTTGGTAGCTACATGGCGTCTCTTGGACTCCACCTACTTTGTTCCTGTTCAGATTTCTTGCCTGGCTTTATTCTGCGAAGTCATTGGCTGAAACAGCTTTATTCATCAACCATTAAATGCAACAAATATACAGAAGGACATCCCACATCATATATAAATATATTTTTTACTTAGATTTCATTTCAGTATCTATTTTGTCATATATCAGTACTATATATGTATTACAACCTGATATATTACAGAGTGGTAGAATAGTGTGAAGTGTTTTTTTTTTAACTATGAAGGCAGTAAAATAACTACAAGAAACACTGAAAGTGAATCAGCAGTGTTTTCAAATTATTTTCTTCACGAAATAATAGATATAATTCTTTTGATTCAAAATTTATCTTTGTCTAAATCAGACAGAATTTTTATGAATAAAACTCGCATTAATTATTAATATACTGTTTTCTATTAGAGAACACTAAGTTGTTTCTTAATTTTATTTCATTTGAGAATATAGTCTTCATTACCAGGGAAGGTTACTCTTTTTCATTCATATCGGGATGAATTTTTCTTGAATTAGACAAAAGAATAAGTTATTTTCTAGATATAAAAATTGAATGGAGTACTTGTTTTCTTTCTACCATCAGTGTTATAAAGATAACCTTAACACTTTATTTCTTTCTCTTCACTAGAAAAGAAAGTCGTTGCTTTGAATTTCACAGACATGGCATGATATTTGGGTTTCCTTTGTTTGTGCTTAACCTTTGGCTATTTGAGAAAAATTATGATAAAGTCATGGAATTTCTTGCTCTTCTCTCACTGATCTTGAAGGAAAGTCTGTTCCTATCTTCCAGGAATTCTAATTGCACAGGCCACTGAGTTCAGACCAATCTTTGTTTAGAACAGCTTTTCTAATGGCTCCCTATCCTTGTATAAGGATTGCTTGCTTGGTGAAAGAATATGGACAGGATGTAATTGACTCTGCTCTATATGCATAAATTGGAAAGAATGGAAATGAAATATATCCCAGTATATTTAAAATTGTGTGTTAGTGCTGGCTTGTCCTTCTACTGACAGTTCTTTGTGGGAGAGACTTTCCAGGCAAAATTAGTTACATTGGAGGGTAGGTCCAACTGTGGGCTTCCATGCTTGGAGGAAAAGGAATATTCTTGAATATAAGACTGGAAATAACCAGCTGGGAAACAGGCAGGCAAATCCAGTCTGGTTCTATTATGGGAATTACAAGGGATTAGTTAGGAAGTGACAACAAAGACTTTGTTTAAAATTGTTTGCAAAATGAAAATTCACATCAAAAATATTTCATTACAAAAAAACATGATCAGGTACAACCTTGTCTGTTCTAACCTCTAAAACATGATATGAAAGCATGATTGTAGTGATTAGATGGAAAGAATAATGGAGGAGGAAAATGGGAAAATATGTATTTAGAATGACCCAAGGGTCATTACAGAGTAGAATCAAGCATTTGACTCTGTTCACTGTCTGATTTAAGCCAAAGACAAAGAAAACATTTAGACTGATACTGAGGAGATGGTTCTACAAATAAAATGTTTGTTGGAGAAGCATAGGGAGTGAAATTTGAATTCTCATTGCACACATAGGAGCTAGGTAGTCATGGTAGTCAGATGTAACCCTAATAGCCTAGAGGACCACCCTAAAGAGCCTCCAGGCAAGCTGGCTAGTTAGAGCAGTTAATGAGTTCTGGTATCTGCTAGAGTCCCTGATTATTATTATTTTCAATAAATAAAAGGGGAGACACTGACTATCAATTATGTACCTCTATATGCACACAAACACATGCATACACACACAAATAGTCACACACAGAGCCACCTATATACAGAAGCATGTTTTCATACACATGTGAACATTCATTTAAGTATGCATGAATACAATACACATATACACAAGCAAATGTTTTTTTAACTACACAGATCTAGTTTCTTGAAGTTGAAAACAAAGCTTGATACTAACTCAATGCTTTAATGAAATACTCACTTTCATGTATTTTATTGTGTTGGTATTGAAACTACATAATTTAAAATCTAGCAATGCATTGTTCTTGGTATATTCTCTTAAACCAGTACTCACTCACCTTGTATTGATATTAAACCCTCCTGAAGCCTTATGTACCAGCAACTTCTGAGCTTAGATATGGAAATCTGATTGACTGCCTAACATTTGGTAATGAATCCTGGACTGCTTTATTGATTTCAAAATAAAATATGCAGTGTGATGGTGTGGAGCTTGTTCTATAGTTTAACAGTTCCTTGCTAATATGATCAATTTTTTTTCATAGCACTATGATTTGAAGAGAATGCTGGTTGTGTGGCCACTTCATGCTACTGAGAGAAATTCCATGTTCTCTTAGGTAGTTTGTGCCTTTAGTTCTCAGGCTTTGAAAGGTATCTCATGTCCAGTGACCGCTGGCTCTCCAATCGTTCTCCCTCCCTTATTTTGATAATTATTAGCAAAGGTCTGTCATTTCCCCATCCAAGGAAATCCTGACACCCGCACATGTTGGGGCATTAGATATAGATGGCATGCTTACCAACATCAAAAAATAAACATTCTATCCTTTTTTCTCAGAGCAGCTGAAACCCTACTGCTTGCCAGTGGCAGAGGGGGAATAGATGAGGGTGTCTCTGGTACTGCCTTGGCCACTGGCAGCGCACACAGAGTTCTGAGGATATTTTTGTCATTTCGGGCTCCACAAGTGTACAATTTCATTCCGCTTATTAAGCATGAACTGTGAGCCTCCTGACATAAAGCAAATGGTCTTGTCAACAATTTGACCATGTTGTATCACGACAAGGTGTCTTCTCTTTTATTATGATCTATATTTTCTTTCTGAAACCAGATTTGTTTTTTAGACAGTGAGAAAATACTTTAAAACTGGGAGTGGAATAAAAATATTGTGCTGTTAAAAATACAAAGAATGGAAAGGAAGCCTATATGAATTTTGAGTGGACTAAACCATGGCTAGGACTGATTGTCACAGGGATTAAGACACTCAATTCTGAATACTAACTGCTGAATGGACCAGGAAAGAGATATTTTGTTTATATTGTTCAATTTTATAACAAATTTTCACTGGACAGATTACATCAGGTAAGAACTTCCGCTTACTTACACAGTGTCTTTCAGTATGAATGGAGCAAGCAGTCACAGAAGCCTGCATAATTGAACCCTCTGAGAAATGGTCCCTGATCATACAGACAGAGCGTTTCTCAAAACTGAGCAATGGAGGACTTGTACATCACAATCAGCTAGCATTAGAATTTCCCTCTGTCACCGTAAAGGAGGTACACATTCAATAGTTCCAGTAAGCTCCATGGCTCAGTGGACAGAAATATAGAGTTAAATGTAGCCCAGGATCCAAAAACCATTTATATTCTGCATTTGCTTTCCTTAAGAATTTTTTTCTGAGATTTTTTTGTCTAATTGAACTATAAATAATTTATTGATTCATGACTATCTCTTTTAAGGAGAGCTAGAATTTTCTACTTTTTCATGGAATAATAAAGCCTATAACACAGTAAATTGTTATCTCTCTATAGTTTCCTTTTTGGCATCACAGTTTATTGCATCCTGTGGTTGTTGGACAGTAAGATATGTAGGGAGTTGCTGAGATAATTTTATAAGGGATGCTTACTCTACAGAGAAAAGAAGAAATTAATTTTCAGAAAGTTATGACCTAATATGATAATTGTAATTAAGAAGAAAACTGTTAGGAGGGTACTGTGTTTATTTCCCTGACATGAGCTATTCTAACCAAACTATTATTCTGGATTATTAAGAATTAAAGTCTGCATAGAGAAACAATAAATTGTATACATAACTGTAGTATAACTGTAGTAAAATTGCAATTCTTTTATTTACTTAGGTAAACAGTCAAACCCTTCATAATGGGTTCCTAATAAGTTTAGTTGTATTATAATCACCCATAACCCTGGAACACACCAGTTTTCAGACAAAGCCATCTCCTTGTGGTCATGCCATGGAAGAGAACGATTTCTCTACTTGACTTCTAGTCCACCGCCCACCTCCAGCATCTACCTTACTGGCTGTCCTCCAGTTCTCTGTCTTCTTTGATTCCTAAAAAGAAGGGAGTCAGAGGCTGGCAAACACACAGGTGTTTTGTTGCTTTTAAAGACCCTTTCTCAGTTATTCATTATGTTAATGGTACTTTCTGATGTGTAGTTTATGGATTTATGACCCATTCTTGATAAGTGTGAATGTGGACTGCATGGACATCTTTGATAAGGTTCTAATTGGATAGTGGTGACCTTTCTGGATGTAATTCAGGGAAGAAGATTAAAAAGCCGTCCTGCACGTGACAGGTTTTGGACAATAACATATGAATTCGGCTCTCCTGGCAGGCAAGAGATGTAAGCCATGATAAATTAGAGGCACACTATATAGGCTTCCTGAGTGATTTTTCATCTCTGCTGCATCCTTAGGTAAAAATCTATTGTACAAATTGTGCCAATGGCACATTCCCCTGCTCAGGATGAAAGTTCTTGTTTACTGATTGCTGAAGCTGGCAAATTAATCACTGACTGTAGTTTCAAAGTGACTGAGAATTACATATCAATCCTGAGTAGCTTCCATTCCGCTCACTTCTACAGTCTAATAAGTTGAAGAGCCAAGAAGTGTCTGGAAAGTGATTGTTGAAATTCAGAAAGCACCCTCGTATAAAAAGCCTACTACACATTCCCATTATTTGATACACATCCACAACCTGACAATAAATACATTTATCCGAGCTAGAGACTTTATGATGAATTTTCAGAAATAATCAATTAAATCTCATGTTGAACGTTTTCTCTACGTGACAAAATCTTGTATTCTTACTGCTTCTGCAATACCTATGTAGTGAAAATGTACAGATGTAATATAAATATAAATAATCATTTTTACAGGAGAAAAATATATGCACACATGCAAACAAATACATCAGGTCAGAGAAGGACATTTTTTTGGTTTTCCTTTCAAATTTGCATGTTTTTGAAAAGTAATTACATATAATAACATAATCTTAAGTGTGTTGATATAAAAAAGAAGTGTACTAAAGAGTTTTGTTCCTGATTGAGGAACACTTACTGTTGTTGCCATCAGAACCTGTTGCTTCTGACCTGTGGAATACAAAATCAGCTTCTCAGGTATCATCAATTGGATTCCAGGAGGATTCCTGCAGGGCTTGCCTTCCCTTCCTCCTCACACGTGGGTGTACACAGCGCACCATACTCTTTCACTCCGTGAACCCTGGAATTTGTCATAAAAAGAAAGGAAGGCCATTGATTGTTCTTTCTAAGGGCATGGAGTAAATCAGACACCATGCTATGTACTTGCCAAAAAAGAACTGAGTCCTGACCATGCTGTGACTTGGGGCCATGTTGCTGTGATCTGTTTTTATTGGCGACAAGTTTGTTTTCTCAGCATTCTCTTAAAACGTGCACTGCCACTATAAGAAATGGAAATGGAAATCAGTAAGGCCAACACAGATTAAGCAACTTGTCTTAGTTAGGGTAGCTATTGCTGCAACAAAACACCATGTCCGAAAAGCATGTTGGGGAGGAAAGCATATGCTTGGCTTATAATTCCATATTGCTGTTCATTGTTGAAGGAAGTCAGGACAGGAATTCAGTCAGGGCAGAAATCTGCAGACAGAAGCTGATGGTGCAGAGGCCATGGAGGAGTGCTGTTTCCTGGCTTGCTTGCCCTGGCTTGCTCAGCCTGCTTTCTTATAGAACCCAGGACCACAAGCCCAGGGATTGCACCACATACCATGAGCTGGAACCTACTAGCAATCACTGAGAAAACGCCTTCCAGCTGGATCTCATGGTAGCATTTCCTCAAGGGAGGCTCCTTCCTCTCTGATGACTCTCTAGTTTGTGTCAAATTTGATGCAAAACCAGGTAATCCTCAACTAAGTTAAATTTCCACTAACTGAAACCCAGAGAAACCTGACTTTCTCCTGAACTTGTTATCTTAACAGAGACATAGGAGCCAAAAAAGACATATACAAGTTTTGTCTGTGTTGCTTCCTAACCACTTTGTAACTCACGTATGCAAGCCACCCTTTAACTATAGCTTCATTGTGCTTTAATTCATATGCCATGAAATTTGTTTATCTAAAGTGTCAGACATCATTTTCCATGGGATATTTTATATCTCCTGTATAATGAGCATCCTGCCCCCTCTCTTAATACTAACAGAATGATGTCCTACTAGGTTTTCACTTGAATAAAGAAAAGGATGAATCAAGTTTATTTTCTATTTTGTATCCAGTGATTTATATTTCTTGTAAATTCTGATAATTTTTTATTCATTTTCTAGAATTTGTCTAACATTTGTGATTTCCTAGTATTTTTTTCAAAGTCACTATTCTGTGCCTTCCTGTTACAGTCACATTTATACTCTTCCAAGAGTGGCCCAACTGCTACTCTTTCTACATGCCCTGTTGTTCAAATTCCACCCTATAATTTTACCAATGATCTAATCCAAGATTACTTTTTTCTCTGACACATTGGTTGTTGAATGATATTGTCCATCAAAATAAATTATAAGGAAATGACCTTAAATGATTAACTATCAGTGCTATACATGTTCTGATTCTTTCTCACTTATGAAGTCATCTTTTCATAATTTCTGCCATAAAATGTTTTCTTTGCATAAATAAACCCATTAATCTGATGCTTTCATTGAAATTTAATGATGAAATTGTGCTTTGCTAATTATTAGCTCAGTTTGTATTCTTTTTTCATCATAAATGTGACCAAAGATGATAATGAAGTAACTACCCTTTTCTCAATCCCTGCTTTCTTATACATCACCTAAAATATTGCTGATTGAATATTGTGCTTCAAGTATTTTAAGTCTTCATAACCATTGCATTTGTTTGTTTGTTTCTCTTTTCTCCTGAGAGTCATTGATTGACAACTTGACTATCTAATAATTTAATTTCTTGAGAGCATATTGCACATATGATATAACTTCTGGATATATTCCCTCCTCCTCCGCTTACAGTACTTTCCATATTTTGTACACAGCCTATAACCAAATGCTATGTGCCTAGGTATATTTACATATGCCTTCTAACTATCAAGTGGGATAATGGAATTAGTGAAATACAGCCATTTAGATGTGACTAAGATGTACTGAGGAAAATTAGAATAAAGAATGTCGAAATCACTGAACAGTGGTGATGCACGCCTTTAATCCCAGCACACGGGAAGCAGAGGCAGGCAGATCTCTGAGAGTTTGAGGCCACTCTGGTCTACAAGAGTTAGTTCCAGGACAGGCTAGAAAGCTACAGAGAAACACTTTCTCGAAAAAAAAATATCAAAATAGCTCATAAATGAAGAAAGATCACTAAGGATTAGGAAGTACAAAAAGCTAACTTTTAGTGGGAAAATGTGTAAATAATAGAATTGTTACCAATTTTGTGATAGTTGGATAAATTAAGATGTTTCACTCAGGCCTCAAATAAAGTTATTAATAATTTTCAGTAGGGAGCATGATAATGAAATGTTGATCAGTGATATCCCTGATCCTTTGCTCTTTTTAATTCTAGTCTTGGAGTCAATGGATTATTATGTATTGTGATTGGAAGCATCTGTTGCTATATTATAATTATTTTTAACCATTTGCTGTTAAATAATAGTATTTAAGTTTAAAGCAAAAATCAATATTTTATTTGTTCTGATTCTAAAGCCCTAGTTAAGACAGACATCATTTGTCAGGTGGTTGTGGCACATGCCTTTAACCCCAGCCCTCAGGAGGCAGAGACAGGTGGATCTCTGTAAGTTCTAGGCCAGCCTGGTCTGTGGAATGAGTTCCAGGACAAACCAGTACTGTTTCACGGAGAAAACCTCTTTCACAAAAACAAAATAGAAAGGGCATCATTTAAAAAATATTGCTTAAAATCATTCACACTTACAATATTCCCATACAAATATAAATACTAGCCTAAACTAATCCAAGAAGGATGTTTTTTAATTCAATCTATTAAGAGAACACACTTCTTTTGACTAAGAATGTAATTATTTTATTCTTGACCATGTAAAAATTAGATAAGAGAATTAATGGAGCAAATAGAAATAAATATGATTATAAACCTGTCCATTTAGGTAATGAAAAAATGTCAATTCTTTTATCACCATAAACAACATATTAAGATTCTAACTAGTATTCTTTGATTGCTTAATTTCAAAAATCCCATGTTAGACCTACATTTGTTTTGTGTGTATAGAGGTAATTACTATTTGCTCAGAGAACATCAGGGAAGCATCCAGGGCTGGTTTGGATCTTGGTATCATTACTTTGTTAATGTGGTGATGCGGAATCACAGTTGCAGGCTGGGATGTGTCTCAGTAGGTAAAGGACTTGCCTTGCCACACAAGCATAGCAACCTAAGTTTTATTTCCAGAGCCCTTGGAGAAAGCCAGGAGTGGTGGCTCACATTTGTAACCAGTGCCTAGCCAAGTTTAGTAAATTGGTGAACCCCAGGTGTGGGACGAGGCCTTGTTTCTAAAAATAAAGATAAATTAAAAAGTTTAGATTTGTTAAGGAAGTTACTGGACTTCAACACCTGATCTCCATATGAATTCCTTGCCCTCACACATGAACTCACAATCACATATACATGTACACAGAAGCATATACAAACTCGTATGCATCTGCATATACAAACACATAGGCACAGAGAGTCATAAAATTTACTCAAGAATGTTAAAACTTTCACTTGTACCAGTTAAATAGCCACATCGTACCAGAAATGAGATCCTCTACAGGCTCCAAACTCCCCGCCTGCTGTCCTCTCAGGAAGCCAGAGAAATCAAAGAGCCACCTACTGACCCTCCCTATTGTCGGACATGTCGTCTTCTATCAGTAGCATGCCACAATCAGTGAGATACACATGTACCTCCTGCCTGCTCAGGGGTTGGCAGCCGGATCCCTGCACCTGTTTGCTTATACATGAGCTGTGCATGTTTGAATTTAAATAGATGCAGGGGGTGGAGCAGCCTGGAAGGGCCATGATTCTGTCAGAGCAGTTCTTTTCTGCACATAGAAGAGAAAAACCAGTTTGCGGGAAACTGGGATATGTCACCATACAAAAGATTGGCCATCATTTTGATTATAACATCCATCAAAAAACAATGTCTTTGATTATATAGGAAATTATAAGTAAGATCATCGATCATTACCAGAGTTCTTCTCATATTATCATTCTTTGAAAGTCTTTAAATGATGGCATAACAAAAGCAACGAAGAGATAACATGGATTTCTGGTCTTCATACAAGTGAAATATAGCTAGTATAAGGTAAAGTTACACACTTTGGTTTAAGATTTGGAGTAGATATGTAGTATATACTTGTTTGGATTAGATTTGGCTGTTTTTATTGTTGTTCATTTTTCTCTCTCTTTTTTAAGGTGAAACATTATATTACTGACTTTCTGTTTTAGCTTATTTATTAAACTATGTTTAAGTTTGGCCAAATAAATTATTGTTAACTTGTTATGGAGCACCCATTGTTCTTGGCTTTATATGTGAAAACCCTAAAACCGTCTTCTGCTTTTGGGGTGTGCAAGTCCTGTGACTTTGGGATGAATATTTAATCTGTCTGAATTATCTTTATTTCTCAAGACCATTGCCCATGTGAATTAGCTTCAAGGGGTTGAAATTTAGTGATCATTTTGATAGGTATTTTCCAAACTGGAGTATCATACAAAATCAGGTATTGCAAGTATTTCCTTCGATTTTGTACAGTTATCTTATGATCTCCATAAATAAAGTGACCAAAATTTTATTACTGAATATATTTCATAAGTATTTTGAAAAACAAAGTTTATTACAATAAATCTTAATATTTTACATAATGGAAGTATTTTGTATGTAGAACACATTTTCATATGTTAAAATGGTTTCCTATCATGTATAATAAGCAACTCTATAATATCAAAAAAGGAGATTCAACATATTATCATTGCAAGTTTTATACTTTATGAATTCATAGCCCACAAAACAAAAAAGAGTAAAAGTTGTAGAAAGATCTGTTGAATTTGGAAACACCTTGAAGGATCCCAAGCTGTCACCCTCTCACTACCCCATGCAGTTTGAACAAATGAACAGCCTTGAACTTTGCACACGGAGTTCCAGGGCCTGGGCAGAAGGCAGTGCATCTGCAGGTCCTTGCATGACTAATTTCCTGTCAGCAAGTGATTTTATTATCATTTAAATACAAATTTATGATAATATCAGTAAACATGGCAGATGGTCGGATTGCTAAATTCTGGGGTACAGGTTGAAAGCACTGTTGTGTTTCCCCCATGACTGCTTTCTTTCTCTCCTCACCTTGCTGCGTTTGGAAATTTGTCCAGCATTTTCATATCTCTTCTTTCATCCATCCTAAAAATTTATCACGTCTAACACTGCACTGAAGAGTGTCTATCTGAGTACGAAGTGTGCCTTGCTCTCATGGAAAACCTAATTATGACTAGTCATTTCCCTGTGTCTCCTGATGGTTTCTGCATGATTTTAGTCACTACTCACCCACAGTTCAAAAAAGGACACAAGAACTTCTTAGATCCTATTTGTCCTAAAGTTAAAATAATATATGAAAAGAAATATCAGATTTTCATAGCCTAATATTTTCTTCCATTAATGGATCTGCATTTTTCAAACTATAATAACAGTGAGGATTTCTGAAACAGAAGAGAGATTATTAATATTGCAGCATTTGCAGTATATTTACTAAACATAACAGGTACTAAAATAATTTGTATCTAATGAAACTTGGCAAATAGTTTATCAGATAATCACTAGCTGAGAAATGAATATTGACTACAGTACATAACCTTGTCAATAAAATAAGCCTAATAGAGAAACATAAACTGCTTATTAATCTTAGGGAAATGGTTAAATTTCCTCAATCTTGGTTTTAAAAAAAATTAATAATCATTTAGAGACTGCCTTCTCCCTTCCAGCAACACAGAAAACTGAGAATGTTGATGTTAAAATTATAATACAGTGGCTTTATGCTGATGCCTTCAAACTTATGATATGGAATCATCACTCTAAACCATGAAAGCTAAGAAAGAGCATGTATTTTAATGGCAACACAGTCATATCTAGATAGACAATATTGGATGCCAAGGAGCTAACCCTTGCAAAATTACTATCTCTGTGTCGGTTTCTGAAGTTTCTTAGGAAGTGTTGCCATGCTTAAAAACTCAACTCAGCTTTTGTGGGTCTGAACATGTGCCCTAAGAACTTGTTAAGGGAGATTTTACTCCCATAGGTCAATGGTGGATTATGGGAGATATATACGCTTTTGCTGGCATCAGGCCGTTTCACACATCCTCTCACAGATGCACAGCTTGAACTTCGTCACCTTCTAATAGCTGTGCTGGCTGCCTAGAAAGCAAACTGTTGAATGACAGCTTTAGGAAAAACGGGTACTGACTTGGCTTCATTCAGTTTTGTCCTAGTTATGAAAGATTCTAAATATTTTGGTGATTAGGTAGGTTTTTTTTTTTTCCAGTACTTGTGGTCGTTTAGCTAACAACAACTGCCAAGATTCTCATTTCCTTTATTTTTGAAATCCACATGTTTGTCTCATAATTATTTATTGGAAAAACTGGTTTAAAAAGAAACTGTTTTTAAAAATGCTTTTTGAAAAATATCACACCAGAATTAGTATTTTTTGTTTCTGAATTTCTCCCAGCCCAGTGGATATACTATTATATCAGGTTTTTTCTATAATGTGAAACAGAAATTAGATGAGGAGAAAGAGTTCAAACAGGAAACTACAATATTCTCTTTTGAAATGATAAATTTAGCTGAACCACTAAGAACTCCCCTGCTGGGCTCAGGCAAGCAGAAATTAATTCAAGAAGACAGATAAAATTTTTTACCAGGCCGGGTGGAGATGATGGATGTGGCAGCACTCACTTAAAATGTCTTTTTAGTGGCAAATGCATGTGTATTAGTCAAGAGATGTGACACAAGTGTCCCTGGCGAGAGAAGATGAACCAGTGACCATTTGCATTTAGAACAAAAGAAAAATTCTTTATGGTAAAATGTGAAGCAAAATATACTTTATATGTATTTTTCCACGTTCGGAAATATTTTAAATTATCCAGTTATTTTAGAAAACAAAACAAATAAACAACAACAAAAACCTCTGAAAGTTTTTTTCTGAAAGGAGAAACATTTTAGCTCAGACAAATTACGTAAAATAAGTATTTTTTTTATCTTGTCTACATCTCAGAGAAGCAGAGTTTGTTGAATCAAATTTCTGTAACCAGTGTTCTGCCCTGATGTCACAAAAAATATCAGGAAATTGTCTAAAGATCATCATACTTCAAATCCTAACCTAGAAATGCTTTACATACTAGAAACTGCTGTGGATACATGCTTGAAAGCCTTATATGTGCAATGTCTTTGGTTTTCTTTTTCCTTCCTTCCTTTCTTCCTCTTTTTTTCTTTCTTTCTCATCAGAATAGTGTCAGCTGCCTCTGCATTCCCCAGGAATTAACACCTTTGGTCTTGTTCTAAAGCAGAAGAACAAGATGAAAGTGCCTTTGGGCCTGGGATAGGCGACTCTAGGCAAGAACAATATTTGAAATCTTTGGTTGGCAGGATGGACCATGTGAAAGTCAAGTTTAATTAACTGTGTGAACAGACGCTTTCAAGACGTAGTAGTTACCAGTTCAAACTGAAAATGTAATTGAATTTTGTAGTATAGTTTATTTTTCCAATTAAAATCAAATTGTATTATCGTAATTTTGTTATTATAAGAAGTGACATTCTAAAGATGACTCTCCAGGATAAAACTAGAAATTACCCTCTTTAGAACAGACCGAAATCAAGAGGTATTTTATTCTTAACACTAAAATAAAATCTTCAGTTTTGAAGTTTATTATTTCCTTGAAAACTCTATTTTCCATTGAAGGGTATTATAGTAGTTCATACAAATGGAGGAAGACAAATTGCAAAAAATAGTAAGAAAAGATTCCCTCAGAAATCAAGTGACAATTTTTATTTGGTGAAAATTGATACCCTTTAACTGAAGAAGGTGCTTTTGATTCCATGTAAGGTGAACAGAGAAATCAGACCTAACCTCGGCCCTTTCTTCCTTCCTTCTTTCCTTCCTTCCTTCCTTCCTTCCTTCCTTCCTTCCTTCCTTCCTTCCTTCCTTCCTTCTTTTTTTCCTTCCTTCCTTTCCTTATTGTCGTCACCATGATTCCACTTGCCCTGTTGGCTGCTGCTGAGCTCTCAGTATCTTCTTTTCTGAGTCATAGCATAATTTAACATGAACAACTGTCCATACACCATTTCACGGCACAAAATCTCTGATACTCTGTTTAAACTTTCTATGACTTGTGTTAACACAGTCATTTTTCCCTCATATTCTTTTAACTGATTTTGCCCAATGCATCCATAAACCAGAGAACAAGATTTGTAGTTTAATTTCCATGCCCAGCTTAGCGCAAAATAGCATTTCTTCTCTCTTGCATTGTAATTTGCATCTGAAAATGGCATATTCAAATGAGGTTGAAGAAATTAAGATAATTTATGCTTTCTGTTGTGTATATACATAAAATTTGTCTTTGAACACTAATGTAGTCCTGATTACCAGGAGTCTTTAAGTTCTGGCTTATCGATGTCCTGAAGTTCAGTGCTTCTGTTGTTCTTCAACCTTCCTGGCTTATAGACTTTCTGCTGCTGCAGCTGGTCACATCTTCGGTCATTCTGCATTATTTGAAGACATGCATGTTTAAGAATTTCCTTCTGCTTTTCATTGTGTTATAGCATATCTTAGGGAATCCTGTAGTTTATCAATTATATTCACAAGCTAAGGGCCGGGGTTTGCAATTAGTGTGAATGTCCACTCACAGCCATAAACAATTCCAGTCATCTTGATGCTAATATTTATGGTTGTTTGAAGGGATATGTTTAACTGATATTGAGAAAATATGATTGTCAACAATAATACAGTATAAACCACTGGAGTATTTTGACAAGTGTTATATTAAAAATACAAATGTTGCTATGAGGGGTTCAGGCTACATTCCTGGTGCACGGCCCCCCTTGTGCCATCCGGCTCCTGGTGTGTACCCGAAATAATTACACGGAAACTGTATTTATTTAAATACTGCCTGGCCCATTAGCTCTAGCCTCTTATTGGCTAACTCTCACATATTTGTTTAACCCATTTCTAATAATCTGTGTGTCACCACGAGTCGTGGCTTACCGGGAAAGATTCAGCGTGTGTGACCTGGGAGCTTCATGGCGGTGTCTCTCTCTGGCTCTGTCGCCTTCCCAGCATTCTGTTCTCTTTATCCTGTCTATCAAATCCTGTCTTATCAGAAGGCCAAGGCAGTTTCTTTATTAACCAATAAAAGCAACCCAAATACAGAAGGACCCTCCTACACCATTTCCCCTTTTTCTATTTAAACAAAAAAGAAAGCCTTTCATTTTAACATAGTAAAGTTACATATAACAAAACAGTTATCAAGCAAGAATTACAGTTACCATACTTAGATCTATTTTATCTTTTATCATAACAATGGAAAACTATCACTATAACTATCCATTATTTAACTCCATCAAAGACTCCAGAAGGATATAATATTACTTAAGTAAACAAGAAATAAGCAACCCAAATACAGAAGGACCCTCCTACACCATACAAAGAATGAATGAAATTTTATTTATCATAATTTATATTAAATCCAATTCTATGCACTATGTAATAAGCATTCATACTAATGAGTTATCAATGGTTTTTTCATAGTGAGAACAAACCCTATTGTTTATTCCATACTTACAATACATACCAGTCCCAGTTGCATACTCCACAGACACACGTAGCAGTTGCTAATATAGTGTGCATTGTTACTAGAAGGTTCTGCTTCTCTGATGGGTCTTTATAATCAAGTGACACAAAGACCCTCTCTGAACATGTTAAATGTTTATAATCTCGGGTTATTTTATCCTTTTTCAATTTTAATTCATTTTCTTACCTAATTGTTATGGCTAGGACTTCTAGTACAGTGCTCAGCTGAAGTGATGAAATCAGATGTCATTATCTTGCCCATCTGCTTATGGAGAAAATGGATTTCTCATAACAGTAACATTTTAAATTAAATCTGACATTAACTGTGGGATTTTACTAGATGGCATTGTGCAAATGTTATTCCCTTTATTTCCTTGTTGGAAAATAATTTTTAGCACAAAAAGGTGTTGAACTTGGGCAAATAATCATGTGATTATTATACTTTATTATACTATTTGGCATGCTAGCTTAATTGATTTATATATTACACCAAATCTTGCATTCTGAGAATAAATCTCACTTGGGTAATGGTGTAGAATACACTTATAATTCTTTTCATATGCTCCTTAATTCAGTTTGTTAGAATTTTACTGAGGATTTTCACACTTATATTCAGAAGGAATATAGATTTAATGTGTTACTTCCTTGTAATGGTCTTCTTTAGCTTGGGTTTCACAGAAATACTGGTTTGTTAAATACCTTAAGAAACATTTCTTCTTCTTTTGGGTTTTGGAAGATTTTTGTGAAGAATGATATTACAATTAAACAGTTGATGTGATATTGACCTCGAAATATATAAGATAAACCGTATGGAACGGATTATCTCAGTGTTTCATATATTTAATATTGTCATAAATTCTGTAACATCTGTATAAAGAAATCAGTAGTTGATATTTGGGGGTGAAGGAAGCTTGTAAATGTTGAAACACTTGTCAGAATTGTAGTCTGACTTGAATTCAATTTTAACGTGTTGTATGAGATTGTAGATATCTGCAAATTCTACATACTCTCAACAATTAAATTCAAGTCAAATTGCAATAAAATGAACCACCAATTTCAGCGTGTGCATGCCTGCTTTTAATGTACTGATGTCCTCATGCCATTGGAAAACCACAGTCATTTCAGACAACTGGAACTTGTTTGAGTTATTCAGTTGTAAGAAAACTTGTAAACTGCCTATAATTATCGTCTAACTTTGCTTGTCCAGAAGTGAACAAATGTCTACTCAATCCAAACCAATGAAATTATTTCATCATAGCTCAACCTAGTGATTTAGTGAGTGTAATATAGGATAATTCATAGTATGGATAAAGAGTTACAGAAATAGAGATGACACCAAGGCATCCACATCACTGAAAATCATGGGTGGCATTACACAAAATCTGTATATATGGATTGTCCTGGATGTCAACCAGAGGGTCTCCTCTCCCCAGCAATTGTTAATACTACAAATTTGTGGAGTGACCTTGTGAATTTCATAAATTTCAGGAACTTCTTGAGAGTTGTACATCTTTTGCTTCCTGACTCTTGTAAATTCGTTTACCTCGTGAATTTTAAAGAACCTCCTTCCAGAAAGGAATATTTTAGATCAGAAGAAACAGATAGGAAACACAATATAAGCATTTCCCATCACAAAATAATAAAATATTGCTTCACTGTATCCTTATAAGTTTACGGTGGTATTAAGGACTACTTATAATATAATCATTAGGAGGAAAAAGGAAAAAGTTTCCTCAAACTTGAGAGTTTTCCGTCTCTAAATTTTGCATTCATGAGCAATAGCTCACAAAATATGCTTGCAATACCAGCAGCATCAATATCACTAAGGAGTTTATTAGAAGTATAAGTCCTTTAAATCTTTTATTGTATATATATATATATATATTTAATTTGGTGAGTTGGAGAAAATCATATCTGTTGATGGTGGAGCATGTCTTTTAGGAGTCAGTTCTGTCCTTCCAGTATCAGAGTTCTGAAGATGCACCTTGGTCTGTCAAACTGCTTGGTGAGCATCTTGCTGGCCCAGAAATACCAATTCTTGAACCTCATTGCAAACTTCCAATAATAAAATTGGGGATAAAGACTAGTAGAGTTAGTACAGTTGTAACGCCCCTTCAGTGATCCCTGTGTACACTGTATTTGAAAACCCATAGTATTATAAATCTAATAATCAAAAGAAGTAGCATCTATCTACTATCTTTCTCATTGCTTCTTGGTACAATAATTTTAGTGACTAAAACAGATTCACCTAATAATTTTGCATTATCTTTCAACATTTTAACCAAGAACTTATATGGTCAAAAATTACCATCCTAAAAAATTAAAAAGTAGAAATGTCTGAAAATTTGTTTAAGTTTTCTCAGTATGATAAACTATTTACATTCAATGTCATGTCATACAAGCTTTATTTGATTTTTGATGTATTAGCAGTTTAATAGTTGTCTAATTCCAAATTGACTTTCAAAGGAAGGAAACCTACAGCATAGGTGTTTTAGGAGACAGCTTTGCTTTTGTTTTGACCACTGTGGAGAGGATAAAGTTACAAGGCAGTCTGTTGAACTTCATAAGAGCAGGGGTGGGGCAGCGCAGGGGAGCCAGAATGAAGGAGCTCTAAGGTCTAAATTCCCTGCCTTTTGGCCTCCTGATTTGAGTTGATTTGAATACCCTTGTTTTGCTTCCTTAGAGGTTGAATGGATCGAGTTTTTGGAAGGAAATTGATCGTGTTTATTAAAACCGACAGTAAATTAAATTTTGGAACACGTGATATTTCTATATTAGAGATAATAATTATTATTTATTTATAATATAATATCTATTATGATATCTATTTATTATTTGGTCCTGGATGTAAAGAATTATTATTTATATATTAGTTTTTAGTACATACATGTTCATTAACATTCTTATTGGAACTGTGGAACCTAGGCAATAACATTGTATAGTATGGCTAATAAAACACAACCCTGGCTGCCCCTGCTTTTAGCATCAGACTTACAAAAAAATTCAACTATTTGATAATAAATAAATAATAAGTAAATCTGGGGAGAAATATTAAAATCAACAGAATGCTCATACAAAATTAGCTGTATTCTAGTAACCTAGTCCCTAAATACAGTCATTATGGTTGCACTCAGGTGTTCTTCTCCTGTAGGCTGACCTCTGGGGTAAAGAAGGCCAAAAGTGAAAAATTTCGCAAAAGGAGATTTAGATTGATATTAAGAGAACTTATGCAATCCATAAGCTGGTCACAAGCCAAAACCCAGTAACAGCTGTGTCTGTGTTGGGGAAATGTGTTGCTACTTGAAAGTAGCTACAGCTTTTCTCAGTGGATCCATGGGTTCAGGCAGCCTTCCTGGGATACCCCCTTTTAGTTTTTTCTAAAGTAAATTACCTAGCCCCAAGTAGCTGTGACTTAGAGAGCTACCCATTCAACCACAAGTGTAGTTCAGTGCAGGTGAAGCTGATGAGTTACCAGATGAAGTTAGTTAATGAATGTAATCGGGATACTGTGGGAGAGAGTTAAATTCTGTAGAAAAAGTTGGTTACATATCAACTACATTTATAATAAGTTTCTTGATGTGTTCTCAAATAGCATAAACAATAGGGCTAAGGGACAAGATGCCACTTTGTCTTTGAAACTCAGGAGATATTTTTCATATGAGACAATAAGTAGTTTTACCAGGTACTAGCTGATAACCAAAGTATGTACTAAGAGACTCCCTGTAAGAGTTTGTCTTCTGACACGCTGAATTGCCGCTGGATGATTGGCAGCTTAATAAAATCTGTGAGTGTTCAATGTGGAGCTGTTTAGTTATTTACTCCACTTCTGTGCTGCATGCATGAACTGCCACAGCCTGATGAATCACTGAAGGGAATGAGAAGTGACACACACCTCTTCCTTTAGCGGCTGGTCACACTGACAGCATCAATAGTAAAACACATCATGGCTTCTAAAATGCCACATTTTGGGCATTTACCCGGAATAAGACATGAAGCTATTTAAGGAAAGCAGTACTATGTTATCATTAAGGGCCAGCTGACAAAGAGGCAAGTGTGCTTTGAGCTCAGTCTAGTCATCATTCTTCATTTCTTCTCATCCTAGATGGAAAGCCCACCCACATGGGCTGAGAGCAAGGCTGCAGCTATTGCACACTTTAAAATCTCATTGATAGATTGATTTCATCAACACCCATCGTGGTTCCTGCCCATTGGGAGAAGCTCCTGTTCTCATTAGGGTCCTATAATGTCTGTGGCTAACATTGTTCTCATGCAAATAGAATGACGCACAAGATAAGTGCCATGAAAATTCAATTTCCCTCGACCATCATTACCTCTTTTCTTTTAGTTATTCCCACTCCAATCTGCAGGAGGTAATGTGTGCAATCTGCTGGTACTTCTGCAAGATGATTACTGCATTTTGGTAATGAATTTCCCAGCACTAGGGGGTGTTTTAGCAGGTTCCCTGGTTTACCTAACACAGACTTGGCAACACTCCTTACTCAGCCTTTGCCCGGTGGATTTTCACTACCGTGGATGTATTATGACTAGAACCTGTATCCAATACTTTTCCTTCTTTAATCACCAGTAGCCCATTTGGGATGGAACAGATGATTTACTCAATGCTGTCTGGAAAATAAATCAAGATTTATGTCTACTTATCCAAATCAAAGGAGAAAACCCACGCAAAAGATGTACAATCTCTCTAAGTAGTCTATCAGTAATGTTGATAGTGTAACTATGTTGTAAAACATATTAAAACGATAAATGCATTTTAGCTAAATAAATTATGTTTTACAACTGCAGAAAATTTCTGTGTGGGCTCATTATTAAAATGAGAGAATTAATGAGGTACATTTCGAATCCCCAAATTTAATATTATTCTCTATATTTTAAGGTTTTTCTGCAGTGTAAGCTAATATGTAAAAACTGTATTGTCAACCATTTGTCTTATTTTAGAAGCTTTTTGCTTTGCTGAAATGATCCTCCTTTTATGTGGTTTTTAGTCTGGGAGCTAGATGTAAAAATAGACAAAGCAAATAAAAGAAAGAAGAAAAAAATATGGAGGAAACTATGTAAGTTTATTGAACCTGTATATAAAAATTCATCATACAGAGTGTGAAGTATCCTTCCTTTGATGAATATTATCCCTGTAGAAGTAGAAAAGGACTACAAAATAAGATAGTTTTCAATGACAATATTCAATTTATTTATTTCCTAAATAGGTGCTTTGTTTATAGTACCATTGTATGTACTATATAGACAAAACATTTAAAGATTTTAACACTTATTTGTATGTTAATTTTGGAGGATAATTTTTTGTACCAATATTAGAGGACTTTTTCTAGAGAAGTATATTTACATAGTTCTGTTTACATGATCTTGAGTTATTCTCATTGATTTTATAGCTCTATTATGTAGTTTCCCACTAAACTGTACTCATTTATTAATTTTTGCCCACCAATTAGAATTGACATGCTCAAGTAAGAAGGCCTGTCTCTACGTGAATTATTTCACAGTATGAAGCACATATGTGAAATATCTTTCAGCAAATGTGATGGAAGTGTTCAGAATATCTAGTGCATCTGCCATAGGCTTTACATGTGAATAGTTGCTGACATTTGGTATAGACCATCATACTTGACTTCCAGTTATAGTATTTCTACTTCCAGTTAGACCCTGATCACATTCTTAGCATGTAATTACACAGCAGCTACAGTTTATGTTGACCTAGAGAAATATGGATACTGTAATTTTAAGCTAAAAACTGCAACTTGAGTGTGAAATTGTAGGTTGATTTAAGGCTGCGTGTTTTGAGATTGCTCTCCTGAAGAATCATCTTCTACTACGATAATTTTCTCAATTTCCTGGGGAATTAAAATATGCAAAGTGTTATTAAAGCATCCTTTATGGCTGAATGGTTAGCTGGTTACAAAAATAGATAAAAGGAATACTCCAGTAGGTTGGCAGGAGTTGTTAATTACAACCCTCCCTTGCAGTAAGTTTCATAGTCTTGCCTGCCCAGAAGGATGAAGCCAGTGGGGTATGACCACCCAAGTTACTTAATCCCACAGGGATTTAGTTGTTTGTTTAGGTGCTGAAAAAGAAAATATTATGAGCACAATAATAATTATGTATTTAGATTTTTGTATCTCTTATACAAAGTACCATCTTGCAAAAAATGTAGCCTCAGCACCATTTCTATGAAGCTTCATTTGCATATAGAGCAGTAGGGAGCTAGTCAGTCATAGGCTTCATTTGACAATGATACCATGATTAATAACTTATCATATAATTAAGTGTTTTCCATCAGTGTTTATACTCTATGCAACTGCAGGCATGGCAATAAAACATGTAGTGCGTAACATGAAGGTTGAAAAGAAAGAGTGAAGAAGATAAGAACAGATATCATCTCTATACTAGCAATGAGTATATGGACTGTAATTGCAATGTATTTGAATTAAATGAATTTATACTTGATTGGAAGATTGACATTAATAATTTTGATTTAACAAGTATTGACAGGATATTTAGATGTTGTCCATACAAGAATAATAAAAATATTGTGCTTAGAAAACATTTAATATTGTCTTCTTTGTGTAATTAAAATAGCTTTCAAACAGATTAACAATGGTTTCTGTGAGCTAAATCCAATGAAACTTATTTTAAAGATGCCAAATTAAGAAACTTCCTAAACTTGATTAATGGAAACTATGCTATACACCAGACTTTTTCAACACTTTTCCTCATTCTCGTACAAGTAATATAGCAAAGATAATTCTTCAAAAAGCTTATCTTTCATGTATTTTATGTATGTCCTTTCTCTCAGATAATGCCTTTAAGTAGGGCAAAGGGCCTTGGTACTAGCGCATGGATGCACACTTGGAATCCTGTCTTTTCACTGTAAGGATTCTCTCTTTGGGGGTTTCAGAAAAGTTGATGTTATAAATTTTTCTTTTGTGAATCCTATGTAATACTTAATTCACAAGCATCATTGATTTGAGCCATCTTTTAAAATGTGGATAATTTAATGTATTTTTTTATCCTCTGAACATGTCATAATAATAAAGAATATATGCATAGGTTTTTGTGAATGCTATTTTAATTAATATAACCCTGTAAGTTTTTAATTGTTCATGTTAGGCAGAGGCTTAAATGATTCTATCAGTAGTCCAGCCCATCATTTAACTCTTAACTTACAGATATTGATTAACCTAGTGACAAACATTATGTTCTAGCCATTCAGGTGCAGTGCTATGTGTTTTGAAATGCCTCAGTCACAGAGGTCAGCTATAATTGTTAGCATCTTTTAAGGATTTCCCAGTGTTTTCTTACAAAGTGCCCTGCAATTCCACATTACACTATTTCTTATAATTTGAAATTATCTGCATGTATTTATTTGATTAATGTCTGTTTTCACAAGATGATTGACAGCTCCTTTTTTTCCCAGTTTATACCTGATACTTACACACATTTCAGATACTAACTATGCACTTAAGGAAAAGTGTGCTGATTATACATGATTTATAACCACTTGACTATGTATCTTATAGTTACATGTGAAAACTAAAACAGTAAAGCAGTAATCAGTATTATTTATTCATTTCTAGAAGAATCCTGAATGACTTTTTTTATCATTTTAATTCCATACATTGTGGACTATATTTTCATGGTTTGATTAGTTTTCATATTTGGATCCAGCTCAAACACAAATTTCTTCTCAAATATTCATCATATTTTCATGGAAAAACTTAAATCAATTCTACTATTTTTTTTTACACACAGTATTGGCACTATCTATATGGACAATACTGTGTATAGAGTTCCAGAAATCTTGCAGAACAGAAGAACTGATGTACACCCATAAACACAAGTAACTGTATCAAAGGGTATAGAGTGTTGTATGTATGCTGCACCATATGTGTATGAACTGGTTTTTTTTTTTTTATCAGTTTCCTACTGTATCATAGGTAAGGTAAGTGGACCTACTCAAAAAAAAAAAAACAAAAAAAAAAAAACAAGGAAATGCTATGTTGTGATATTCTGCGTGAACTAATTTGCTGTGATGCTGTTATTGGTATAGTAATACCTGTGCATTATTTTAAGTATTTTAATGCTTATTTATTTACTTTTGGGTGTATCATGTACACACACACATGCACTGTTGTGGAAGTCATAATAACTTTCAGTAGTTGGTTCTATCTTTCCACCACATGAGTTCTTGGCATTGAACTCAGGTCATTGGTTTTGGTGAAAAGCAGCTTTTACCTACTGCCCTAATTTTCTTTTCTATGATAAAACACCATGACCAAAAACAGCCCGAGAAAGAAAGGGGATTATTAAGTTTACGTGGCCAAGTAATGGTTCATCACTGCCAAGGGAGGAACTCAAGCAAGGCAGAAATCTGAAAGTAAAAACAGAAGCAGAAACTTCAGAAAAATGTGGCTTATTGTTTTGCTTATCTGCTTATTGTTGCTTGCCCACACAATCTAAGACCTCCTCCCAAGGGATGGCCCCTAGTGGCCTGAGCCTTCCTCTCTTAATTAGCACTCAAAAAAAATGCCCCCCATAGACTTGCCTACAGGCAATCTGATGAAGGGCCTTTTCTCAATTGAGGTTTCCTTTTTTTTTTTTTTTTTTTTTTTTTAGATGAGTTTAAGCTTGTGTGAAATTGACAAATAAAAAGTAACCAGCATTCTCACTAAGAGGTCTTGTCAACTTTCTTGCAATTGTTACATAAATTCACATGAATGTACAAGTACTTCAAAATTGATGAACTTTATAAAAGCATGTGACATATGCATAAAAGAGCCACATGTAGAAAATGAAGAATAAAAGGGTTCTTTTTAGCATTGTTTCTACATAGATTATATTATGTCTATTATTTTCATACTTAAAGAATTTTTCTGAGCTTGGAGAATTTTTAAAATATTTATAATGATCTTTTAACATACTTACAAATTTTCACATTGCTTCACATACAAACACACGCACACATACATGTACATTTTGCAATACTATGACTTGATCCCAGGGATATGCACCTGATCAAAAAGATTATACCACTGAGCTACACCCCAAGTCCCTGTTTTTATCCATTTTAGTGGGTTCACATAAATATAAAAATATAGATATCTAGCAGAATTACATTTTGCTTTTATATACTGAACTTACCTGCAACAAGAATAGGTGTTTTATGAAATTCACCATGATGCCCACTGTAGATACTTTCTAATGCTTCAGTGCCGGAGCCCCAACAGAATATTTGCCTCTTTCTGCAACTCTGGGTAGAGGGACCCTTCCTTTTCCTGTACTTCTTTTACTTTGGCAAAGTGAAAATATACATAAGAGTCCAGATAGTAGTATAATATTTAAATGTGTTCATATAACAGATATTTTTGTTATACTTGACTGAAATATATTTATGAACCACTCTCAATATATTTGTAAGGGCCGATTGAGTGTCTTTTGCATGTAATATCAATTTTCTCATAATATTCTAGCATCTGTCTCCTAAAGCTGAGCCTTCTTCTATAAAGTTACTGCAAATTTTCACACTTAAGAAATTTCCTATGAGTTCTACATAGGTTATGCTCCATATCCAAAGATCCCCATTTTTTGAGTATGTGAAACATTTTAAAATACAAATTTCCATGTATTTCTTTGTGCGTGTGTATGTGTGTGTGTGTGTGTGTAGGTGTGTGTGTGTGTGTATAGGTGTGCACACGTGCCTCAGTGGGACTGCGGAAGTCAGAGGACAATATGTGGACATTGATATTTCCTCTGTGGGTCCTAGGGATTCTAGGGATTGAGCACAAGTTCTTAGGCTTGGTGGAAAGTGTCGTTCACTGCTAGCTCATATATAATATATATAAATGTACCGGGGAAAACGTGGCTACCTAAAAAAAAAAAAACCTGAACCTGGGTGACACCAAAAGACATGCTAACAGAGGAGGAAGAAATCACATGGGACCCAACCCTCAACAAAGAACTTCAGACACCTAAAGAATTCTGAGAAGAGAAATAGTCTCTTCAGTGAAGAGCTTCCGGTTAGTTAACCAATACCAGGTGCTCTACACTGCAATGATAGGAAAGCAAGTAACGTTTTTGGACTGAGTGAGTAATATTTAGGAATATTTACTTATGTATGTACACATCAACACACATATTTTATTATAATTTTTACTTGTTATCCCTCTCAATAAAATGTTACATATTTATACTATAAAAAGCTCTGCATTTTTAGCTTTTGGCATGTCTAGTAAGTACAGTAACATGAACCATAAAATGAGGTTCATCTGGGGGATTTTTTTAGAGACACAACAAGCAAGCCCACCTAAAATCACCAGAGAAGGCTTCTTCTGCCTTGTACTTGGTGCACTTCTTTCTGTATCATTTGGAAAAACTTGAGTCTACATCTCGGCTCAGTGGGTGCGGTAATCGAAGTTGGGCAACTGAGTGGACTTTAGCTTGTCTAGTGTCAGGGGATATTCTTCCCAGCTTTAGGAAGCTGTATATCTGAGCAAAGATTGTCTTTGTCCCTCAGTGTCAGTGGGGGTAAGGATTATCAGTGATTTCATTTCCAATAGCTCAAAGAAGACTGAGTCCAGGAAAGGTTTTCTCCTACCATTTTTATAGTGCTCAGATCATGTCTATATGAACACAGACTTCAGCTTCTAGCAATATTTGATTACAAAGAATATATATATATACATATATATCTGTATTTTTATTTTCTAAGTGCAGTAATGAACAAGTCCTTAGCTTATGTTATAGGTCAAATGGTTATTCAATATTCTATTAGCTTTCACACTTCCATTGAATAGGTTGAATAGGTGGATTCATTTTAGCTTTCACTGTCCAAAATGGCTCTTTGTTTCAGTGCTTGCCTTTTAGTTTTCAAGAGTTCATAAATACATTTCATTTACTTTACTTGACAGAGACTGTAAATTAAATTAAATTAAAAAAGCAATCATAAGACTCTTACCTTGGCAGTTGTTTGTAAATCATCCTTACTGGGTAGGAGATGTTAATTTATATGCCTAAAGAACATCCCCATATTTTAATAAAAATACCATAAGCAGAATAGAATAAAATATTATATTGTGGGAATTTAATGCATATTGTTTCTGAAAATTACCTTGCACTTGTAAGCGGAAATCATTTTCTGCTTTTGAATTAAAAATTACGTCCTTACCTGTCAATTAAGCTACTTCCCTTAGGCACTTTAGTAGCGCCTTTGCTAGAACTGATTTAGGGATCTATATTGGAAAGCTGCTGAAATTACAACTGCCTTGACTTGATGTGGAACTTTTTTTTTTCTTTAAAGCTTCTTTTTCTAAAGATAAAGGTCATTCCAAGAAGGTAGTTCATGAGTTAAAAGCGTTCCAAAAGGTTGGGCATCCCAATGAAAAGTGACACAGTTTCCCACAAGGGGACAGGAGTTGAGCAGCATCTTCCCGCAGTAGTCCTCCCAGGGTCTCAGGGGGTGGGATTGGATCTGACAGTGATGGGCTTCCCTTGACTGCCGCCTTTCTTTGTATCTTGCTCTGGTCCATGAAAATAGCACACATCAGGCTCCTCCTGACACCAGGGAGGCTTCATAAATCAGTCAGCCAGTGCTCTGGCACAGACCTTTAGCCACGGCCTTCCCCACAGACCTGACACCTGTCACCTTTTAAAGAGTGTACATTCTCCGTCACTGTAGCTGAGACCTGTTTCTTATTTATCCACTTTCATATTCTGTCTAGGTGGCATGATTAGGGTGGCCATCCATATGATTCAATCGCTGCTATTCTCGGCTTAGTTGACTTATATTTATGTCCTCCAAATTGGGAATCCCAGATAATCACTGACTAGACAATTAACAACATAATATATCATACAGGATTCATAACATTAAAAACATAGTATGTTAAAAGGCCATGAGCATGTTTTCAAAATCAGATCTAATATGTTTGTGATTATTGATAGAATGTTGTGTTTAGTAGTTTATTAATTCTTAAGTGTCATAAGAATTAGTGAATTAAGGGCAAATGTCTTAGACATCATAAAACTGTAAGCCTTGCACTACTACAATAACTCTTGGCTAGTTATTTGCATGGAATATATTCTTTTAGTAATAAACCAGTCAGTTCCAATTCTGTAAAACTTACATGCCTCAGTAATAACATTTTCCAACTTGGTTTTGTACTATGTGTGCTATATAACTAACTTTGTGGAATCTTTCCACTTACAAAGAAGAGTTATTAAAAAGCCGTAGGAATAGTTAGCAAGTCATTAATCTACTTCCATAGAAGCATATATGTTTGTCAATGTTTGCATATTAATAGCATTAAAATTAGATAATGAACATATATTGGGCATTTCTGTCCTTTCCCAAATCGGTGTTTGAGATCTTATTTTGAATCCTTTTGAAGCAAATGAAAACCACAATGTGTTTATAATTGGAGGTATTAAGTGCAAAATACAAGTGGAGAGTCCTTAAAAGGGACAGTAAAAAAAGTCAGTTTTCTATTGATTGCACTGTGGTGGGATAAATGTGTGGCTTCTGCCTTTAATGGAAGCTGATTGTTCAGGGATGTGCCGGCGAGACTGGTCGATGCTTGAGCTGTTGTTTACTGGGAAGAACAATATCAATTTTCCAGAGGGATGATTGGTGGTATGTCAAGGCTGTCACCCTTTTCTCCTCGTCACTGACAGACACCCCAGTGACAATTACCAGAAGGGGACATTGACTGCACTGGCCTATACACTAGAGGATATAACTGGCAAACAAAAAGGGAGGAAGGCACTCCTGTAAAAAAGATATAATCAGTAGTTGTCAGGACTGGTTACATATATGATGACTGAGTACAGAACCACAGGGCAATGCTTTCCCACTTAGGGACCTCGGGCCCATTTCATCCTGCTTAGGAAATTAACTTGAAATGTAGGGAGGCATCATTCATTGCTAAAATCATTTTTCTCTCCTAGTTAGAATCATAACAAATGTTTTAATTTATCTCTTCCTTTAAAAAAAAGAGATTTCTGAAATTATATTGGGGTTAAAAGTAGATGCTTTCACTGGGCGGGAATGGTTATGTGTGCTGTTACTCCTTAAGTTAACTTCCTCAAGTTTTCCTCCTGGGTTTATATTACTGGCTTATGTGTAATGCACAAGTACAAAGAGAGGTGCTCCAGAAGTAATTGAAATCCTGCAGGTGCATCTGCGCAGGCAGGCAGTGTCCTGTGTGCGTATCTGGTGTCCTAGACAGCTTCTTTTTTTCCCCGTGCTATCCATTTCCTTCTACTTCAATGCTTAATCGTGTCAAATAAGTTTATTTTAAAGCATCAGGACCTTCAATGACTACATTAACATGCAGACAAAATTCACAAGTGACTGAATCAGAACTGCTGGATAGCTCCATTTTCTTTCTCTACAAGAAATTATTCTTTTTCTTCATCCATTCTTCAGTTGAGGGTCATCGATGTTGTTTCTAGCTTCAGATTATTATATGCTGCTATGAATATTGCTGAGTGATTGTCCTTGTAGAATGATTGAGTATCCTTTGAGTATATGTCCAAGTGTGTTATCAGTGGGTCTTGAGGTAGATGGATTCCTGATTTTCTAAGAAACCACCATAATGATTTCCAGAATGTGTGTACAAGATCGCCCTGCCACCAGCAGTGGAGGGATGTTCCCGTGACTCCACATCTTCTCCAGCATAAATTGCCCTCAGTATTTTTGATCTTAGCCATTCTCACAGGTGTAATACGGGCTCTTACACAATGAGGTATTACTCAGCTGTAAAAAAAAAAATGACATCGTGAAATTTTCAGGCATATAATGGAACTAGAAGAGACTATCCTAAGTGAGGTAACCCAATGCAGAAAGACAAACATAGTATGTACTCTCTCATAAATGGATAGAAAATATAAAGCAAAGGATAACCAGACTACAATCCACAACTCCAGAAAATTGGGAGCACAGGGATGCAGGGGAGAGGGTGGAGGAGAAGGGATGAAGTAAGGGCAGTGGAAAAATATATAGCTCAATAAAAGCAATTTTAAAAAGCTGGCTAGAAATAAGCCAAGCTAAGAAAGCAATTATTCCCCACCAAGATTTTTATAGCATCAAGGTGATAGTAGTTATGCATATGCTGGGAAAAATAGCAAAGTGGTCAACAACCTGAGAAGTAGTACTGATTGCAAGCATGGTCTAAACTTATATTCATTTGCCTGAAGGTGATTTACTTCTGGACACTGGTCCTCTAGAGATTAGAGTATTGATAGATGGATGACCATCTTTCTCTGTGTGCTCTGCATGACGGACCATGTAATTTACAGGTGGTTTTTCCCCTTTGGGAGAAATAATTTTTAAATCTAATTCACATGATCTAAAAAGGAAGTATATAATTATTAAAACTTGGCAAGCACTAAGTATAAATAGTAGTATGCAAAGTTACATATTACACTAATGTTTAGAGGAAATCAATGTCATTTTCAAAGTTTTCTGTCTTGGCATTTTTTGGGAACATTTCAAAAGCTTATCAGTACAAATGTTATTGAAACATTTCTAGTAATTTTAATTTCTATCTTAATTTATATATGTAATGATTTTTGCAATATTCTTTTATTTTAAATAAGTAGGATCCAATACTGTAAAATCCCTATGAAGGGATTTCTGATTCAGCTTCTAGGATGCCTGTGCAAAAGTTATCATTAATTTGCTCCCATAAACCATGGACTAATTGATTTTCCATTTAACTCATTAAAAATAGATACTTAACTTTTCAGAAGATTGTCTCAGAAATCCAAAGCATGCCCAGATCCTCTGGGATGCCATCAACTGACCATTGCATCAGGCCAGGAATAGTGACCCTCCTCCTTGTCAAGACTGAAGTATTTATCCCGTTTCCCAGCAGATAAACATTTGCAAGGCAAATAATAAATTAGCCATTAATCAGAAGAATGTTTGCATTCAATGAACTCTAAATGGAGTGGAGATGTTAGGTGGATAGACAAGGTAAATCAACAAGGCAGAATCAATTACAAAAACCAGCCTCCTGGAGTTTAGAAGGCATCAGATAGCACACTGGAAGATTTTGGAAGGCAAGAGCAATTTTAAAGAAAGAAAAATTACTTATTACAAATGTGTGGATGGATTTTACAAATGGATAGAGACGCCACACTCTTTATGGATGCTTATGCCTTCAGGCTAAGAATATTTCAGATTGGATGTCAAATACTTATTTTTCAAAGCTTTGTGGATTTAATTTTTTTAAACTCAAGGAAGCCCTTATATTTCTTGAAATTAATGTATCATTATTCTTTCTCAAATGGAGGGCCTGCTAGGTATATAGTTTCAAAAACAAGAAATGGTCTCAGTGGTGTAGTATTCCTTCTTAATGTGTTTGTCAGTTCATTTGTAAACGCAGAGGCTTCCAGGTTCCAAATCTTAAAATTCCATATGGGAATGTTCACTTAGCTACTTACAAACCATGTGATTGATCCTGTGAAAGTTACTTCACCTTTATACCTCATAATTTCCTCAGATATAAAATAGAATGACAGTGTCATTTTTCATAGAATACATGTTAATATAAATTCTAATTGTTATATTTAAGTATTTCTAAAAATCAGTTATATTTTGTTTCTGAAGATTAAATCTAATAAGTTAGAAATGGATATCTTGTTTCTGAAGATATTATAGCTAAAAGTATTGAGAGGCCCAGTCATAATGAAGAGGCAATATTATCTTCTGCTATTCCCTTGAGGTTAGACACTACAACCTTTGTTTTCTTTAGAATTAACCAACAGGGAGATTGCTCTTGACTCCACACTCTTGCCATCTGGCAGATTCTGTCTTAGCATTGTCCCATGCAGTGTTTTAGGCTTCCTAAAGGTAAACGTATGATGATTCCTGGACTCTCTAAATGGGTCTTCAATTATCTATGAAAAAACACTAGAAAGAAGGAAAATGCAGCCTGACCCTGACACCAGGAGTCGCCGAGCAAGCCCTTCTGCTCCTGTTCACTCACTTTCTCCCCTTGTGTAATTCTAACCCCAAAGTAGTTTTTCTAGGCTAAGAAGTTTTTGAAATAGTCACACCTTTTAACGACTATTAACTGGGTCATAGATATCCTATCCTCATAGTTTTGTTGGATTAAAAAAAAAAAGTACTGCTAGTCAGGAATTTTAAATGAATACCTAAGGTATCGATTAACATTGCCCCAAGCACAGTGTAACTAGTACTTCTTTTTTAAAAAGTTTAGAACATACAAATTATACTCATCTAAGAAAAAGAGCCTTCCTAAAATACTTTTCCTAGGAAAACATTTGACATAATACATTTTAACTGGCTTTTGTATACCACTTTCCATGGTTCTTGTTTATTTGTTAACTTATCACTATCCAATCATTCCCATCTCTGTGCAATATTCATATTTGATACCTAGTTTATAGCTTTAACATCTATTTCTTTGGTAAAATTATTTGTTTTTTTCCATTTACCTCAAGATTTCTTCAAATCACCTTATTACTCTTTTTTGAATCCTTTTTGATATTCATACTCAAAACTAATCTACTCTATTCTTAATTTCATACTATCCCTTTCAACTGTCTCTACTCTGCATTCCATGTTTTTTTCTTGTTCAAAGCAGAAAATTATTGCTCCATTCTCCATCTTAACAAACACACTTGAACATGTATTCAAACAACCAGATAATCATAAACCACTTAGGATTGAATATTATTGAACATTTACACTGAAATAATTATTTATTCCAGACCAATGCTTACATATACATACAAATACATCATCAATTAATAAATATATTATTAAAAATAAATATCCAGTACATATTTATTCCAAACATGCTAACAAGTAGAATTCACTACCAATAATTAATCAATAGACTAGAGAAAGCCCTCAAAACAACAAAAACAAAAAATAGTAACAGCATTAAATCTAAGGCAGTGATGATAGCATTTCATATAGATGCCATTCTAATATTTTTAGATATTTGTTTTCCACTTTCATCATGTAAACAATTATGTATCACTATAAATATTATATATTATATATATATATTGATCTACATAAACCATGTTACCTTATGATGACACTCTCTAAGATATAGCTTTCTCCACTTTTTTTTCCTCAGTATCTTGAAGAAAGGGAAGTTGCCCCTGTTATGATTAAGAATACTATTTTCACAATGTCAAGTGTGAGTTTGAAATGGAGGAGAAACATGAGTTTACATATATATATGTATATATACATATACACACTGTTGTTTAGACACCACACTAAGGCAAGGCAATGGACTCCTGATATGAAGGCTGATAACTTGGATATCTGCCAATGGTTTCAAAGTAATCCACTGTGTGATAATTAGTGTATTTTAGGTATGTATTAGCATACATATAAGTCTATTAACTGTGTGTGTTCTTTCAATGCTAAATTATTTATTCTTATGGTTCCTATACCCAGTGTTTTACTTAAAAATATTGAAAATAAAAGGCTGTTTTATAAAATCTTGCATAATCAAAACTAAGAGCTTTAATATTCAGTCATCGCCTGAGTACTTGCCTTTAGAAGTAGTTTGTCTATGTCCTCAACAGAAGTGCCAAACCTCCTGGTGACTTGCTAATGGCTCTTCACTTCTCAGGAGACTGAATTGCTGTGGGAAAGTTTACTAAGTAAGCCTGTGGAATGAAAAAGAAAACTCTTAAGTAGAAGGCTTGAGCACATGCCTCCTGTTCAACTATCTTCTATATTTTCATGCAACTGTATTTTATTCTTTCACATAGTTTCTGAGCCAATGCCTGAAGGCACATGATTTTTTAAATTATATTTTTAAAGATTGAGATAGATAAAAACAATATTAATTATCATTCATAATGAAACATTAAGATCAGCAATGTAAATAATCAAGAAAATCTCATATAAAATGTGTGACTCACAAGGTAATAATAAATGTCATTAAAAATAGGAGAGGATATTGAAGCTAGCTCAAACAACTAGCATGAATGCTTTCAAAAGTGAAATACATAAATAATATATAAATATATAAAAAATAAAAGGACTTGAGACTAAGTTATCAGTGTATAATGCCCTGTTCAGTCCCTAAGTTTGGAGACAGAAACCAAACTGAAACTATGTGTTTATGTGTTTGATTTAGCATCTTGAGTTTGAACTCGTGGCCTTGGGCAAGGAGCACAATGAAGGAATGGAATCAAACATGAGCTATTCCCAGTGCCTTAAAAAAAATGTACCTATATTTAAATCTGCAAAACTATAGTTGTTTTCCACTAAAAGGTAAATAAGCAAATACAAACATTCGATGAAGAAGTGATTGAGGCTGTGAAGGGGTCAGGGGGAAGAGATTCTAGACTGCTGCTGCTGGGTTAAACTATCTCTTCGAAGCTGGGGTCTGGATCTGCCGTCAGGAGACAGGCTCCCAAGGAGTCCATTTGTAACCAGATAAGGAAGAGTGACAGCAGCGGTGGGACTCATGGCTCCCATGGAATGACAGGTATTGACTGGACTCTGCGCTGTGTTTGAGACAGTGAGGGAGTCGATAAAAACATCAGGGTTTGTTTGAAGTAACACTGCAAGCGATGCTTCAATTTACCACCCGGAAAAGAGCCACAGTCCTTTTCCCCATATTTGTATTGGTGTAATCTAGAACATAGCTTCAACTGTTTACCACTAAAAGCACCAAAAGTTTATAAGGAGTCTTTGGTACCACACAGAGGACAGAAAACACAGGAGTATAAGTTTTGTCACTCCAAGCTGATATTTAAGCCTAGAAAAATAAACCTCATTTGAATCACCAAGCAAAGTATGGAAGAAAAAGTTTAGCAAATAAAAATAATCATTGGAGAAAAAAATTGTTGAATGAGAAGGATAAGGTACTCTTAATCTTTCCTCAGGAATCCTTTATATGTATTCTATATACCGTCTCTAGTGATTAGAGGAGTGAACGTCAAAAGAAAACCAGAATGTTCATAAACACACTATCATTTTAAGGATCTTACCCAATGCTACTTTCTAAAGGAAAATATTCTCCCTAAATGTCCCTCTCCTATTCTTGAAACTCACTGTGTAAAACAAACAAACAAACAAAAAAACATGCACTACGGAAAACATCACACAAACACCTTAATTTTAATACTATGGCAATTCAAGTGAAATGACTTTTGAAGTAGCTACTCATGCTCTAAAGTCTATGATACTGACTTAATTCAGCAAGATTCCTGATAAAAATTTGTATGTACTCATTAGCACAAATACAAATGATCCCCTAAACTTTATGTGACCAAATAAATATGACTTTTACAAGTACTAGATTATTTAAATCTCTCTTGGTTGCTAGTGTTTAATACTGCCCATTTACTTAATAGAGATTACACTAGTGAGCTTAATTGTTCTTTAATTGGGCCTGGAACATTTTACCAGTTTAGTGACCATTAATCTCAAATGATCACTTCACCAGGCTGTTTGACATATTGTGGACTTGATTAACACATTGAGGGACACTTTCTTAGTTCTACATTTTTTTTCACAATGGTATGCCAATCTCAGATCTGCTTTGCTACTTGAAGCATTCTCAGTAAATAATATCAACCAAAGACAATTGGAAAAATATCAAAAGAAGTTTATGATTTACAGTTGTGTTTCAAGTGTAATCCTTTTTCTAAAATTTTCACAGAAATTGAAGAGAAAGAAGACTGTGACTTAACCAAATAACTCATAGGACATATAGGTTTAAAATAGCATTCTGTGGGAAGAATCATACACAGAAGATTGGAGGTTTGAATATTTCAATATGTATTAACAACATTAGGCACAGATATCCTTAGTTATATTAATTGTTGAACATCCAATTATAATACAAATGTATTAAATTTCAAAGTCATGTAAATTTATGACTTATTCTCTAGCCTAATACTGTTAATTTGCCTGTGTTATTGAAAGGAATACTGTTAACATCTATATTGAGTATTACTTAGTATTGAGCTTACTTAGTAGGTTCTGGAATTGTTTATGTTGCAGGAAAGTTACCATAGTGTTGCCTGGGTTATCCTTGTGCTATGAAAATGTCAGTCTCTTCCTCATTCTGTATGGATTGTTATTTCATGCATACTGGTTTGTTTTATACAGTTGAAAAGATTTAATTTATATTGGGCAGGTTTTGCAACCTTATTTAGCATGAATAACTGAGGTTAGAGTATTCCATACCTAGAAATTTGTAACAGGTGCAAACAAACCTGTGTGCAATTTATAGCGATAGCTCAGATTATGGTGGTAAAAAAAATGCCAAATAATTTGGAATTCATTCATCTATTCAAAAAAGCATTTTAACATGGAGGGTATTATGCACATGTATGTGTGTATGTCTGTATTATGTGCCCTGTGTTCACTTGTGCAGTTCCATACTCCTGTACATGTGGAATTCGGTGTCAAGTGTACTCCTCTGTCACTGTTCACATTATTTTTTGAGACAGAGTCTGTCACTGAACATGTCACTCATTATTTAGGCTAGGCCTATCCAGTCAGCTCCCAGGATTCCCCTTCTCTTTGTGCCCAGCACTGCAGTAATAGACACTCAACACTATGGCCAGCTTGTCCTGTAAGTATGTGGGATCCAAACTTAAATCTATGTGCTGCTACAGAAAGCACTTACCCACTGAGCCCCATCTCCATCTCTCCAGAGCTATCTTTTTGAGGACTGTGCTTAGTGCTGGATTGGGGTAAACAAAGACGTACATAGTCTGAGGTTTTTAAGGTGCTTCTAGCCCAGGAGCAGAGAAGAACATGTAAATAAATAAACAAACATGCAAAACATGGCAGCGTACAGTGTGATCAGCACTGTAATCGAGATGTACACAAGCTTGGCAAGTAATTCTCAAGGAAGGAGTGATTAATTCTGTCTGAGGTTAGGCAGAGAAGAGATTGTATTTGAGCCCATTCTTTTGAATAATACATGAGGCAACACCAGCGCATCCTCCTAAATTGAGCAGTTTCGCCAGCGAGCTGCCAACTTATCAATCAGCTGACTAGAAGACAGAACTTAGACCAGCAGGCTTAAATGAAGAGCAAGATGACAGGATTGGGGCTCAGGGCCATTGTAGCTTCATCTCTGAAATGATGCTGAGCTGATCTGCTGAACAACCTCTCTATAGGGATAGGTAGCACACAGCTGAAGAAAGCTTGTAGAAAGTCTGGTGAAGAATGTGCAGAAATGCAAATAACTAGACTATCCATGACTTTGTCTAAGACATAAACGCAGGGATTTTTTTAATAGAGAAAGGAAACCTAGATGATCTGTGAGACAATATCCCAGTCTTAAGGAGTAGAATGATTAACAATGTATAACCATTAAAAAAAAAACCCTTCAATTGCTTTTGCTCCCATGTTAAGCCATAGTGTATGCGCAGATTCCAGATTGTCTTCACATCACACTGTATTTCATGGATGCCAAAACTTACTAATTTTTCTGTGCCAGTTACCATAATCTTTGCTAGAGCAAATACCCAACATCCGCAACTTGAAGAAGGAAGGGTTTATTTTTGGTTTCCAATTCAAGGATACAACCTGTCATGGAGAAGTTGTGGCAAAGGCAGCAGTTCACTTTGCATCTAAAATGAGGAAGTATGGAGATACTTTTGAACTGCCTGCTCACCTTCTTCGTAGGCAGTCCACGGATACAGAATGGGGAGCTCAGGTCACCCTAGCTAACCTATCCTGATAATTCCTCGCAGATATGCCCACTGGTTTGTGTCTAGAGTGATCTTAAATCCAATCAAGTTGAAGAGATTAACAATCAAGTTGAAAAGATTAACAATCATATGCTCATTGCTTTCAATGCCTTTATCAAGACTAAAAATTTATATGTTGAAGTTCTAGATCCAGAAAGTAGCAATGAAAATAATTTTATGTTTGGTGGTCACCACAACAGGGGGAACTGTGTTAAAAACTTGTAGCATTGAGAAGCACTGCTATAGACAAAGCCAGTCTTTAGCAGTCAAGTATTGAATAGCTCATGTGATACACTGAGTGCCTGTATGTACAATATGCTGACAGTATGGAGCTGCAGCATTTCAAATGGAGCTTCAGTTAAAGCTTATGATGGCTTGTCTGGCCAGGCTACAATTCACTGCCAGTCTCCCGTATCATGAGATAATATGGCTAGCCTGAAAAAAGAAGAAAAATTTAGTTTCCACTGCGAGAATATTGCTTCCACACTTTAGTTAATATGAAATATTGTAAGTGTAGGCATCTGTGTGTGGATAGGCTCTATTGAGAGGCCAAATGAGGTCATCAGGGCGGGCCCAACTTTCCTGTCCTCATAGAAGAAATTAGGACAACACATACACAATGTAAAACCTCCCATGAGACACAAAGAGACATCCGTTAGAAAGAAAAGCCCCCAAAGGGACCAACCCTGCTTGAATCTTCGTGAATTATCAGCCTTGAGAAACATAAGAGCACACAACTGTGTTCAGTAGGCCACTCAGAATGGGGGATTTTGTTACTACAGCTCCAGGATAATAACGCACTGAACAGTGGGGATAAAGATTATGTTTGTATATTTTGTTCATTCAATTGCATATTTCCTATCAACTAGAACCTCCTATGCAACTATAAAATGATGACTATCCATGTTTTTATAATAAAAATCTGGGCAATCACTGTTAACTCTTTGCTACTTTTCCGTGGTATTTCACAGTTCATAGTCTCCCTCTGCTAGCCCCGCTGAATCTTTCTGTGCTGTATCTCTTTAGTATAAGGGGCATTTTCCACAGCATCTATGCCACAGAAGGTTGTGCCTGAGTGTTAGTAGCTGTTCCCTTCTGGTCATGGTCATCATGAGATCCCAGTGACGCTCTAGTATAAGGCTATTCATAGGTACTTTCACCGAATGACGAATATGTTCGTAAGATGGGTGTGATGAAGACTCTGGAGAGTTCCTTACTGGTGGACAAGACAACTTTGAATCTCCAGAGCTGGCTCCAACTAATTACAAAGCACATGTGCTTTCATCCTATAAACCTTGCGTCAGCTTAGTTCTTAAAATAATACTGGGCCTTTTAATCAGAAATTCAAACCAAATGAAATCATTTAGTGGGGGGGAGTTACTGCTCCCAAGCATCATTTTAGGAAATAGACAAATTAGAAGTGGGGAATGCTATTTGAACTCTGATAAAGTGGGGGGGGGAATATTTGGTACAGAAGTGACAATGATAGATTGCTAAGAGATCAAAGAATCTTTTCTGTATAGGGAATAAAAGTGATTCGTGGGGAGTGAGTTAGTTGTGTTAATCGCTTTTCTATTGCTGCGATAAAATATTACGGTCCAAGTCAACTTAAGGAAGAAAGTTTTTCAGAGGTATAGTCAGCATGGCACAAGAAGCATGGCAGCAGGCAGACTGAGAAAAACTGAGAGATAACAGCTTTAACTACAGGTATTAACCAGAGAGAGAGAGAGGCAGAAAGACTGTGACATGGTGGAGGGGGACAGGGAGGAAATAGGGAGAGAAGCAGAGAGAAAAAAGAAGAGAGGAAGAAGGAAACTAACTGGGAACGAGACTATAAACTCTCAGAGCCCACTACTAGAGGGTACATACTCATATGAGGTTCTCATCCTAAAAGTTCTTCAACCAAATTAAACAGTGCCCCAACTCAATTCGAGTATCTGATTCTATAAGAGACAGTTCTCATTCAATTAAACAGGAATCATTGTAGCTTGCCTAGAAATAGGATGGTCATAAAGTTTAAGCATCCTTGGATGAGGCAAGTGGCAGAGGCAGTATTTCTAGGTAAAGAATGAGAGCACAAGAGAGAAAATATGTTTCTTCTGTTTAACTAGAGTGGAAGAATACATTGACAAAGTCAATTTTTCCATTACATATTCCTAATGATTAGCTTAAAGAAATTACTTTATAGGACATTGAAATACTTCTAACATTTTTTAGTACAAAGTTCCTATGTGATATCTTGCTCCTTTTGTATATGTTACGAATGAGGAAAAACTGATGACTACATCAATATCTGTAATTGGAAATATGAGACTGAACGAATATAATGCTTATTTGTACATTTGTGGGTACTGACACAATGTATGGAGTAGTTGGGACAACTTGTTGATAAAATAAATTTAATTAAAGCCTGAAATAACTATGTAGTCATAGACTTTGAGCCTGTGACTAGAAGATATATTTAGATACAGATAGTGTAAAATTCTACATGTTCTTTTGTTGGGTTAGTTTTCACAGATACCATTGTCAAATGTGACTCCCAAGCTTAGAACTGGGACGGGATGAGATACAGAATGATAACATAACCAGGAAGACTGGGGACAGGAGGAAGTTTGTCCTAAGACTATGTGCACACTGGAAGACACCATCAGAAATTGACAACAAGCATTTCTGATGCAGATGTAGATAAGGTAGAAGAGTTATTTGCTTGCTGTGTACATAAAGGGAAATTGCTAATGGGGAAATTGTACAAAGGTATAAATGCTCAAACACAGGTTACTTGGGAATGGTGTCCACATTAGAGGCCACTAAGGGCATCAGAGAAGGAAGCAAGGAAATTGTCTGAAAAAAAAAAAAAAGACACCTAATACCAGTGTCAAGGGTGATGGAAATGCAAGTTAACTGTGGACAGCCTGGTTCATAGGCACTGCTTGCAAAAATTGCATTGAAATAATTTGATCCTAACCTTCTAAGAGGAAAGGTCTAAATGGGGGGGCATTCTAAAGGCCAGGTGGGGACAGGGACAGCAGGATGAGTGGAGGGCTCTTTAGCAAGTAGGAGGAAAGGCAAGTGACACCAACATGTGGGAAGCAGGACACAAGCAGTGGCTCGGAGTCAAAGGCAATTGATTGCCTTTTTCCAGAGCACAGGGAATAATGGCGTTGACAGAAAGAGGAATTTGTTCTGTTCTGCAATGGGAGAACTGCTTTTAATGGATAGTCTTCCAACCTGCATTAATAGTATTTTGGGGCAGATATTATTGGTCCCATATTCAGAGCACACATCTGTAAAATTTGCTAATGTGATTCAAACTATGCAACACTTGGTGCTGAGTTACAGTCCGAAGCCTGGCCCATCTAGCATCTATTCGTGAAGGTTTTCTCTTGTCTCATTTATTTATTTATTATTTATTTTCCTATCCAATGGAATACTGTACTCATGGGTTGTAATAAAGTCATGGCGGCAGAAAGCTGATTTTAAACCTGAAGTTTTAGTGTTTGCAAAGCAGGAAGGCAAAGCTGAAAGGACCCTAGAACTGTCACAACTGCAATCACAGCCATTGTTTCCCTGAAGAATTCGCATTGAGGTAAATGAAGCAGGAACAATAAGAATCCTTCCTTATTATATGAAAGATAAAACTAGCAACTGGTTTTAATTAAACTATGTCTATTAAAATACTTAATTCAAAAAGTAGTTAAGAGATGAATCTAAAATTGCTGTTTGATACTGTTAAGCAAGAGTATTTAGGTAAATTTATTGCATTGTTGGTCATTAAGCAAAGTGTAAACAGAATTTCTTTTTCTTTCAGTTTAAGATAAAATATGAATAAAGTTTCTGTTTAGGCATTGTAAGGCATTCGAAAGTTCTGGTAGATGTCCAAAAGGCTCATGCATTCAAAAGCTAAATTACACATCAAAGCTCTAAATAAAGCTTAAAAAATAAATAGATTTAAAATAAGCAAACTCGGTTTGAAAGTAATTGGTAAAAACTTCTCACATGAATGACGCTAGCTCTCTTTCCAATTGTTTTTATCTTGTTTTGACAGACAGATGGAATGTAATGACTTGCTAGACTGTATACTGTACTTCAGTGTGCTGTGAAGTGTGTGTCTCCACAAATTCGCTGTCTCATGAATAATTCTGCACATTACTGTTAGTTTCTCTTCTGAATGGTGTTAGACATTCAGTTTCCCTCCATGTTTATGCACTTTTGTCATCCTGTTTATATAATATAATAAAATATATATAACATAAATAGCAATTAATATCTTAGTATATCTATATAATCTTTCCTGTGATGGTAAAGATCCCAAACATTCAATTTTCACTAATTGAAAATAAAGTATGTAATATCTGAAATAAAATTAATCTGAAAAGCAAAATAATAAAGTATAGGATTATGTTTCTTTCCAAATAGACAGTCAAAGCATCAGTGGTTGACAACTTCAATTGGAAATCAAGTAAAGGATAAAGTAAGTAATAAAAAACATTGAGGATTCCTCCATTTGGCCACGTGGATTCAGCTTAGTGAAATGTATGTTAAAAACTCAATAATTTCTAACCTTTGTTTTTTACCATGAAATGTTGGATATTGTTTTCAATATTAAACATATATTTGTGTTCATACTTCCTGTTTCCATTTCTGTTCATTTTAAGTAGATTGGTCATTTACATTATTCTTGCCTTGAAGAGGATACACACATACAGAGAGAGAGAGACTCAGGAAGATGAAAGAGGATTAGACTTGCTTACATAATCTACTTCATGGGGTAAAACCCACTAAGCAACCTTATAGCATATGGGAAAATTAGTGTCTATGATATTTTTTCAACTAAAGGATTAATTAAGTGATAAGAAAAAGAAGCACTAATATTTCTCAGAACACTTGCCCCTAGAGAACTGTGGAAGTCCTGGTATGTTTTATATGCAAACTGACCTGTCAGAATTATGGGGAAAATTCTGACACCTGCGTCTCATCAGGACCCTGGAAAGCACAGTGAAGAAGAGGGCTTCCAAGCATGTCGTTGCCTTGCTTTCAGAGTTTCTAAAAATAAAAAGCGTTTGCATGACATTTCTTACCTTTTCCTTCTTGATTAAGGCAAAAAAAAAAGTTCTATTAAGAAATACAACATGTGATTCAAACTACAGTGTCATCCTGAAAAAACTGGCGGTGGGTGTTGTGTTGTATTGTTCTCGAGAGAGCACTTTTGTTGGGTCTTCATGGCAGACAAGAACTTCCTAGTCCCACTGTAGACTCATCAGCCATATAAAGAGCACAATAATTCTGGGGAGACCAAAGCATGTAAAAAAAAAAAGTTAATTATTTGCCTTTAGAATTTAAAGCCGAGTAAAATTATTGTTTTCATATATACTTTAAACAGTCCATGGGGACAAATAAAAGCATATCTAAGAAAAAAATTCTTAAAACTAGAAAAGTCAGAGTACTTGTATAAATATGTGTTTGAATATTTTGTGGTGGGTGTAGGGAAGTGTTCTCATTTAAATACATTTTCTTTATATAAACTATATGTATTTATGCTTAGTGATTGTATTGTCCAAGGCAGTTTTCATATATATTTATTATATATAATATAATATATATTCACATATATTTAATAAAATATATTAAATATATATTTATATATTATTAAATATATATTTAAATAAAACATTTTATAACTTTGGAAAATTACACAGATCATTTTAACTGAATGAAAATTCTTTGTTTCTCATATTCTTTCAGGCCCAATAAAATGTCTAAGAATCCATCCATGTCTCTGTGTGTGTATGTGTGTGTGTGTGTGTGTGTGTGTGTGTGTGTGTGTGTGTGTGAAAGAGAGAGTTTTATAAAGTGCTCCTACTACAATTTGTTTCAGTATGCATTGAACTATAATTGAGTAATGATAGAGTTAAATTCTTGCATATTCTGTAGAAAGTGAAGAAGCTACAGGTTTGCTGAGATTAGAAAACCGGAGATGGCATTTGTAAGGAACTTTCAGAGAAGTGGCCATGGAAAGATGATGGATGATATTTACTTCATATGTCATCATAACTGTTCTTAAAGCAGATGTCCGAGCCCTTCTTTATCAGGGATCTGAGAAATGCATCATTCCCAAGCACTCCATCACCATGACATAAAGAAATAGCAAACCTTGAGAGTGTCAAAACACTGTCTGTCCAATTGCCTCCTCCTCAAATACTGACTTTTCTCAATGCTACATTCCACATATGTGTGGTCCTTAAGAGATATTAATTTTTCTGTAAGGTTTTAAAATGGGCATGTAAATATGTGCAGTACATTTGAATTTAATGTAAAATATATATTAGAGTAAAAATGTAGATACCACAGTGACATATGGTTATGCCATTTGAATATCATTCACATTGATTATATGCTCTGTGGACTAGAGGCTTTGTTAAATATTTCTAACTAGGCCAGGATGATGCTGTAATTATTCCGATCTTGTAGATAAAACAAAAAAGAGTGAGTCATAGTAACATATATCCAGATCTGTTGGTAGCTCATCATGACATTTATTCCCTCCTCTGGCTCTTCCCTCCCTTTCTTTCTCCTTCTTCCCTCCCCTGCCCTTTTCTCCGCCCTCCTTTTTTTCTTCCCCTTTCCCTTGTTCTTGCTCTCGCTTGCTATGTTAGGTTCTAAGGATGAAACCCTGGATGTTATACATAACAGAAATGTGTCATATAACTGCAGCCACGCACCACAATGGTATCTGAAGTAGAAAATAAAGGTGCTTTTAAAGAATGATTTTTTTTCAATCTATGCTACTAAAAGTCAACCTAGATGCTTGATGGATGTTAGCAATTTTGTCCATGTTTTTGAAATCAGCCCTGTACATCTCTCCAAGAAAAGACAGTAGATCTGCAGAATGCAGCATTGGATTTGCAAAGATATATCTATGCTTCTGGAGTCAGGAACTGTTTTTGCCTGTGGAAAATTTGACCTCCTTTCTGAAGGATGCATGAAATTTCTACAAAGCAGATTCTTATCTCTATTAAACAGTGATCATATGCCAAACATTCATGAGAGACCAGGTTACAGTTCAAGCCACGCAGTTATCACGCATATTGGAATTTTTTATCTGTTTAGAATATGTTCTTGTTCTGTGGTCACTTCCAGCGTTAGAGTGGCATTATCTGTGTCAAATGGCAAGCAGGAACCTTGACCTCTACTCTTAACTGCTGTGCCAGATGTTTCTCAGTGTAAGAGATTTTTGTCTCTGAGAGCTCTATAAACAAACCTGATCTGAATGCCTCCCCCTAGGCATTCCTCAGGGTTTATCAGATAAAAATGAACTCTACTTTCATTACAGATAAAACCCTATTTAACTTCCTCTGGAGAAAACATTGAAATGCTGCATTATAATCTGTGAAAAACACATGTGGTCTTGGCAGGAAGAGAACAGAAAGGAAAGCTCTATTTCAGCTGAGCACACTTTGGACTTTTATCTCAACTAAAGTCCTTAGCATAATACATTATTTCTTTTTTTGTTTTATTTTCTTCTTTGCTGTTTAATACTAGATTTAGAAAAAAAATTTTCCTTTTTCTTTTTTCCCACCTTGTTAGTGATTAGATTAGTTATTAGTTTGAGATTGTGTGAAGAATGTGAGAATTCCATTCCAAATCACTATATTCCTAAATCTGTCAAACTTCTTTAATGATAACAAGTCTGTGTTCTGTGCATAATGTCCAGAATCGTTGGGCTGTGGTGTAGCTCAAAGCTCTTACAAGACATGAGTGAAGCCCAGAGATTAATCCTCAACTCTGTCCTCTCTCTCTCTCTCTCTCTCTCTGTGTGTGTGTGTGTGTGTGTGTCTGTCTGTCTGTCTGTCTGTCTCTCTCTCTCTCTGTTTAACACATACACAAAACAATTAAAATAATGAAGAAAAAGGAGGAAGAGGAAGTTAGGTAGTGGAAGATGAGGCTCAAGACAAGAAAGATATAACACTGAGATACTCTTGAAATGGATAACCTTACTAGCAAGTAACATAAACTTAGCCCTTGAAAGACAGGCATTAGAATTGGGGAGATAGCTCAATCAGTGTGATCCTCAGGACTCATGTAAATAAAATACAATGAGAGATGGCTCTTGTAAACCCAGCACTGGGAAACAAGTGAATAACAAGAGGCCTGGTCACAATGAGTTCCAAATCAGTGAAAGATCCTGGCCCAAAGAAGGTCCCAAAGAAATTAATGACAAATGGCAAACTGTGGTACCAGTTTAACATATCAAAGCCCATGAAGGTCAGCAGGCTTTCTCAAAATAGCAAGTACTCATTACAGAGTCCTGGCTCCTCTCAGCGCCTGTCACTCCCACCCTCTACTCTAAAGCTCTCCAGCCCCTGGACTTCACTTTCCTTCCCCTGGCTTCTCTTAGCTCTATTCTTGATTCTCTTGGACCTCTCTCTGTCCTCTTGGTTCTTGTTCTCTTGGTTCACCTCCCTTTCCTAGTCTCCTCTCTTGCCCCTCTCCCTCTTCTCTTCCTCTCTTGATGTGACCCTCTTGCCTCTCATAGCTTGGTTTATTCTTCTGGCCTTGTTCAATCTGGACTCTTCCAGATGCCTCCAGCTGTTGTCTCTCTCATATCTGCAATAAAAACTTTCTCCTCAACCATATCTATGAGCAGTTGATCCTCATTTTCATCCAAATAGCTCCTGAAGAATGACAATAGAGATTAACCTTTGGCCTCTATATGTACCTTTCAGACACAATTTAGAGAGAGAGAGAGAGAGAGAGAGAGAGAGAGAGAGAGAGAGAGAGAGAAAGAGAGAGAGAGAGAGGCAGAAAAAAGGCATCAGTAATGTGTTAGTCTATAGATGAACTTGGAAATGGTTCAAACCTGATAAACCAAAAGTTCAAATACAAACATAGAATTACACCAAACATACAACTTTGCGTTCCAGCTTGACACTGTTATTAAAATGAATATGTTCTTGTTCTGTGGCCACTTTCACATGCACCTTAAACATATGCTACATGTACTAATGATGTTCTCTGTGACAACCATTGTTGTTGAGTGTATTATTTTCCTTACTCCTGAAATGACCCAGTAGTTCAATTAAATTTCCTAGGAGAACAGGTTGGTTCTTGCAGCATACATTTTGACCTGTTGTGCCACTGGCTGGTCCAGCTGAGAGCCATAAACTGAGCAGAGAGTCATAATTGTTCAGGGACACAGCCGTAGGCCTAAATACTCCAGGGGGATTTAGCCCGATCATTCAACTCTTTAAAATTGTGACCTAAGACAGATAGGAAGCAGGCTCTCTTGGGAGACGAGGCTAATGCATTAAGCTTGTCCCTCATCTTGCTTTCGGTATTTACCACTTTGCTCTTGTTTTCCTTAAAACCAAATAAAAGTCAAGACAGAAAGAATTTTCAAAAAGGACAAATACAGTGGAAAGCTTAATCTAATTGGGCAAAGACTAAATTTATGATTTGGTTGTTAATTAGACTTAAAGAACAAAGCAAATGCTGTTCCATTTAGTGAGAAAGGCCTCTGTGGACAGACGACTGACCAATATTGGTTCTCCTGCTGGGAAAACACCGTGCATAAACAAGTCCCTAGGGTTTCATTACTGAGCCTTTTAGACAAACACAGAATGCATCTTAGTTTATTTGAAAATCCTTACAATGAAGCTTTATTGTATATCTATAAATTTTCACACTGACATGTCAAAGACTTGTAAAACTATACTGGCAAGAATGATAAACATTATAAATAAGACTTTTCCCTTAAATGTAAGATGATTGTGGATTGTACACATTGCGGTAATAAAATGGATGTGATTCTGTGTGGAGAAGCAATTGAGAGAATGAGTGGTAATGCCTGCACAGTGCAATAACCCATTCATTGAATGAGTAAGCCATTTAACATTATTTAGCAAGGCTGTGCAAGGAGGTATTTTTGATGACTAGCAAGAAGATGCCTCACTTGAATTCATTGTTTTCAAGAAAGTTTTAATGCCACCATATCATCATTTGAATTATTCTCTCTTGTATTATTTTAATTTTTCTGTTAATGGATTTATTTTCATATATTGATTCAAGTTTTTTCAAAGAAAAATATGTTTTCCTAAAAGTTTTCATTCATTTCATAGAGTGACTATTTACCTATTACTAAAAATTTGTCAACATGACATTTGTTGCTGCTGTACGCATTTCTCAGGGAAACGTCTATGGAGAAAATGGAACTCTAAATTGTGACTGTAGCTACTCAGGATAGGACATCTTTGGAAACTGAGTGTTTCAATGATCCTGGCCATTAATTTAAACTACTGGATACATTTTCTTTGCTGATAATTCTAAAATATTTTTTCTATTCAACACAGAGATTAAAATATGCAATTTCAAAAACTGGTTTCTTCTTTAATTTTTTTTTTCTCTTTGTGAGACAATGCATTTCCAACTCTGACATGTATCAAACTTTACAAATACTCTGGAGATTTTGTAGGTTTGTGCAACACAGTCACAGAGACACCTGATCTGTGAGTGGCATGCCAAGACAACAAGATTTAGAGCCTTTAAATCGATTTCGTGTTTGTACTGTGATAGGCTTATCCAGACTAGCTAAGCGGTAGAAAGGGCTCTCGGAAGAAAAGTGTGATGGGTATTACAGCCAATTTCTTGACTTTAAAGGAAACACTCATGTCCTCAGAAATGTGCTCTCAATTCTACAAGGAAACTTCACGGAAAACCTTCTCGGCCTGGAGACTCACTGAACTAGCCAGCTCAAAGAACTTGATGAACTTATGGTGCTTTCAGATGACCCATTTACTTATTTTAACCAAATAATCTTATATACCAATGTTCCACCAAATAATCTTATATACCAATGTTCTTTATTTATCTAATTAGGCCATGTGACCTTGCTGTAACAAAGGGTGAAAATAGGTCATGACCTAGTCAGCAAGCAGGACCCACACAACTCTATCATCACCTAGCCAGAGAGTTGGAACCACAGGGGCTCTTCCTTGAAGAAGCTCATGTTTTAACTCTTGCAAAATCTTGTTTATGTTTTTTTAAATTATAGAAATATGCAAGTGCAGAAAAATACAAGTAAAATAAAGTATGTCCCCTCCCACTCTTTCCTAAAGTTCTGATTACTTTTGACTTATTATGCTTATTTACTTTCTTAATGGGAAGTTTAAGAATTTCCAATTTTTAGACATGAAGTTAATGTTATATTTTGTTACCTGGCTTTGAAAATCAAAAGTAAATAATAACAGAAAGTACAAAAGATATATTGTGTATAATGATGGCTTAGGAGAAAGCCAGATGTGGACTATTATTTGATATTTTTCTACAAGCAACCCAGGTATTATTCATCCTGAATATGATAGCAGTTCTTATATTTACACTTCATTGTGGCCTTGGCATCAGCCTGATGCAGTTGGTTATCACAGTTTGACTCTCAATTGTCTGGGGGCCTCTCAGTTAAGCACTGTACCAAACATTGTTCCTTTCACTTAAGGTTCTGTTGTCCTGTGTCTCTGAACTTACTACTCTTTATGTCCGTTCCCTGTGCCAGTGTTAACATGTTCATGAGTTCTTGTTTGGAGGGCTTTCTCAGAAGGTGTCTTATTCTCATCCATATTGTCTGATTTCCCCAGTATCCTGCATATCTTACAATGTCCTCATTACATGTGATACATTACATTAAAGATATCTCTTGATGATTGGGTGCAAAAAGTTGAATTCATCCATTCAACTCAACTAGTATTTACTGAGCGTTCACTGACTGCCAATTAAAAGTTTATTTTGTGTTTAAAGTTTTTAAAAATAACCTGAAAAGTGAAATCCCTCCACTTTGGAAATCAATATTAACTATAATTATTAATTTATAAAGTCTATGGTGTGTCGTGTTCTTTATAATAGCCCAGGAACTCAGTGCTTGGTTTTAGGAGAAAAGTGAAAGTGTATCGTTGGGAAATGAGGAAGAATTACAGGCCAGGCTTTGACTTACAGGGACCCATTTGTCACAAGGGAGCTTTTCATGCTAGCTATTATAATTTTTTTACAAGTTGCTTTTCAGATAGTGCCTGGGAGAATGAGTCCCACATATAGGAGTCCTGTAACAACAGGATTTTTCAGGTCATCAATCAACTCCATGGACATCTTTTTGCCCTTACTTTCAATCCTTAATGGACTGTTTAGAAGTTTTTTTTTAAAAAAAACAAAACAAAACACTGAATTTTGTTAAATTCAAACGGAATGCACACTACCCATATGAGACTTGCAGTCATTTTACACGCATCAAGCAAACAGCTTGTAATTTCAATCCTTTAAATTATTTTGGGCTTATTTGAAACAACAGGACAATTTCAATGTTGATTTCTATGGGCATTATTTTGATGAGATGCAAAGATACAGGAGAAAACAAAGAGTGAAGTACTTCATACATCAATGAATATGAAATATGTGTAAGCTTTTACAAGGGATAATTTCTGTAAGTATTCCTGTCCATTTTTGTTTGATTTTCAATTTTCTAAATGAAAGTAAAAGCATTAATGGCCAGTTCAAAGAAAAGAAAAACCCTCCAAGTTGACAGTGAAATAAAAGGAAATCTAGGGAAAGGAAACAGAGAACATCAATTCCTTTTTAAGAATAGCTATCAAGAGTACAAGCAATTCAGAAAATTGAATTTTCTGAAAATATAATTAAGAGCAGATACTTTTAATTTGAAATATCTATATCCATAAAACATCATCTCTTTTCCTAAAAAAAAACTTTCTAGAATAAAATATAACCAATTTTAGGCTTTAAGAGAGAGATTAGACTAACTGCCCATGCTTGCCTTGCAAAAATATATTACAAAAGGAACAGCCTTCTTACAGAAGTGCTGAAAAATATAGAACCCAAATCTGCCAACTGAGCTGTCTTTCCTGGCCTTTTTCTCCACCTACCAGGCCTCATTAAATTGATCTGAAAAGAGTGCTATCTCTTTAAGGCTGGGAAAGTAGCTCAGTGATGAGCCAGGGCCAGCCCACCAATTGGCAGACCCATTGGGTGATAAATGTCCAAGGACCTCTAAGCTGACGACACATTTTTCATCATTAATCCAGTCTATTGTAACCAGGGCCACTCACATTGATTCAAACTAGGGGGCATCATCTGCTGTTAAAAGGGTGATGACTCGCTAAAAATGAAGGCCTAAAACTAATCAAATATATTTAGAGCCTTCCTGGCAACTTGCTGGGAGAGCATCAGTGGCAAGCTAACAGGGGAGCCACCAGCAGGTATCAGAAAGATTGGCTTGCCTGTGTGGGAATGTGGGAAATCCATCTGGAAGCTTGGTGTTCAGCTGTTATACACTGAAGTACAAAGGTGTGTGTGGATTTATCAAACAGGACCACACTCGAGTGTTTCCTTACAGTGTAATTGAGAAATGCAAACCTTTCGTTGGTAAAAAGAATCTAAGGATTTAGTTACAAGAAACAAAGTTTTCAAACCCAAATATCTTTGGTATCATTAACTTGGTTTTGTGGTTCTGCACAATTATAATTTTTGCTTTGTGAAGGTTACTTAGGATTTATTTTATTATGTTAGAGAAATATGATGGGAGGGCTATCCTTTTTCCCAGTGTACAAAATTTGAGTTCTTTTGTTTTTATTATTGTAATAAATGAGTTTATTACATATGTTATCATGATATGCTTAAATATGTTGAATTAATTTAAAGGAAGATATTCATACTCAACATTAGTATTTCATGTATCATATATGCATACATATGCATTATAAGCAAAATTTTTATTACTTTCATTCATATTGACAAAAACTGTTCAAGTTAATTCATAGCTAGGGCTACTAAAAGTTATGGTGAGTTGAGTTTTGTGCCTTAGGCAAACACAAGGAAACCTGTGATTTCCTGTATGTACTTCATTAAGCAAAGCCAGGTGGGAGCTTGAAATAAATATAAATGATTAGACTAATTAATGGGTAAGTTTAACTTATGCATTAAGCAAAATACCTGTAAATGATAGGCTATAAATAAAAGCAAAATTTGGAAGAAGGCAATAATAAGGAAGGTCTAAGGGAGTACCATTGCACAGGGAATAATGTAGAGGTGGGACTGACAGAGAAGGGAGACAAAGCAGATGCATAGTGAAATTCTCCATTTACCTCCATGTTCTCACTCAGGAAGCAAAGGACTGACCCCCAAAACGCTGGGGGGTATTATGGGAAAATACTGCTTGGCCAGAATTTCTTGGAACCAATGTCATCAGATTCATTAAAAAAAAAAAAAGTGTTTTCTCAAAGTTCAATGGTAGAAGTTTCACACTTTTCTTGTTTGTAAGTTTTGAGGAGGACCACGAACGAGTACATCTACTGATTCTAATTTGGCTTAAATGTATGGAACTTTTTATTTAGGAGTAATAAGCTGAGAATCTTAACATGTGATGAACATTGGCAATCTGAAGGTCATAAGCACTGTGCCAAACGTGGCCCGTTATAAGGAACCGTGCCAGGGTCGAGGAGACTAATCAGATGAGTGTATTCCTTGAAGGCCAGTTTACATATGGATTCTTGTTTAGATGCGTTGCTTACTCTGGAAATAAGCAAGTGATGACCAAAAATGCATAAAAAACTAGCACCACCAGCAATTCTCTGATGACAGAAAGGAGGCTAAAGTCAGTTCAGCTTCTTAAGGAAGACACCACTGGCAGTGTCATAAAATCTCTGCATTTTACTACAAACTGAAAACTTGTGCTTTACATGTCAGAAAGGACTTAACGTATGTGAGTAGTGTACATGTTCTTCAGTTATAGAGGTAGGACCAACTTAGTAATATGAGTCCATAGCCCTAGAAATCACTTTCTGTCCTTAGCAGAAAAAGAGATCTCTGAAGTGGGTTAGAAAGATGTATACTGATAAGAACAGATACTACACTTGATATTTTTATCTCATAGAATCCTGCTTTTTTTGTGATAGACAGAAATGAAGGGGATCCAGGTGGAAGGAGAAGTGGCAGGATTTGGGAGCAGTAAAAGAAGGCAAACTGTGACCAGAATATATTATGTGAGAAAAAAACTATTATCAATAAAAGGGGGAAGCGGTTTCACACTCTTAATAGGAAATTCATAAAACTATTACTACCCCTTCAAGCAAACTGAAAATTAATCTTTAACCAAAGACATGGGATACTCCAAAATTCATGGGATAATATGGATAAAACTATACCTTAATATATCTGAGTTGAAAAATGAATGAAATTTTGTTTGTTATATTGATAATTGTCCCCCCTGAAAGGTGAAATTCACAGTGAAATTGATATAAAAATTTGTCTTTCAACAGTATAAAAAATATACTGTGTATGTTCCAAAACTCAATGCTTATATTGTTGGTTGAATCCGTGATATGGAGATCTGAAATAAAATTTGAAGGCTTTTTTATAAAAAAAAAAAAAGAAAAGAAAGATGTATACTGCTCTTGAAAGAGCAGTGAGAGTGGTCCACTGGTAAACATTAAATATTTGCTTCATAGGTTTCCAAGTCTTCAGTATTCACAGATGTAACCCTGGCTCCAAAAGTGGCTGAAACATAGCAGGGTTTTAAAACATATCCGGTGGCATGGGGTAACCTAGTGATTAAACGGCATAGCTATTAAAAATTAGATAATCCACAAACATTAATGGATTTTTTCATCTCTAAATAATTTGTTACTTATTTACAAATAATCACATTTTATTATGTTGTCTGGTAATAAAGGAAAAGCACTGTGTTTCAGCCAGTTTAACCTCTTTCCAAGCTGATGCTAAGATGCATTTTGTGACCGAAGCAAAGGAAGGGAATCCCTCTTGGTCAAAACTTCCAGTGCTTTGCTGTCATATTGTATTCTGTTACCCAGGGAAGTAGTGAGGATGATTCATTCCATGTGCCTGAAGAATCCATCGTTTCCCCTTAGAGGAGTTAAGTCCCCATGGCTGGAAGTTTCTAATATGGTCTCATCTTGCTCATGACTCTTGGGCAGATGAGATTCAGAAGGTGTGCTCATTTATGGACCTTGAATTCTTCCGGGAAGAAACACGAAACAATAGCAATTTATCTTCAGAAGTGTTTAGTATGGAGAGAAGCTCAAAGTAGGCATTGATAGAAGGTAACCGAGAGGACTGGCTAGGGTGGGTGGCACCCAGGGAGATTGTGAAAACTGAAATGGGAGTATGGGAAGGACGCTGTCTCAGGGAGGAAAATTTTCTGGCTGGGGGAGTTTCCCTCTAGAAAACCACTCAGCTGACTCCTGGGACTGAGAGAAGAACTTGAACAGAGAACAGAGTGAAGAGAGCTGAAGGAATCTAGGAGGAGGGGAAGGACATGGTTGCCCAATCTGTATGATATACCTGATCCCTTTGTTCAGGTCCCACTCTGTGTCTGAGAAAGGCACTTTCTTTTACCATGAAATACATGGTAAGTGCCTGGCTGATGATAAACCTTAAGTGTGATACTCTCAAGGAAGTCAGGCTCAAGGGAGATAGATGTGTAAAAGATAATTACAATACAGCATGGTACATATAAATGACATGATAATCAATAGTAATGATTCCCCGCAGGCTAATATCCAGTGGTGGGTGAAGTGCAGTGTTAGCCCCTCTGGTGAAAGAGTTTTTTGTATCATCCTCTGTAAGGCTCTAGCCTGGGGTTTCAGCTCTTTGCGATGACACTTTCATGCCTTCTGTTAGACATCAATGGGGTTCTGTTCCTTTTTATGCTTTAACATGAGGGCTTTATTACTGTAAAGTTGAATCCTTTGAGTCTCACTTACCTCACTGGGAAACTGAGGCAGAAATCCTGACAGGCTTCTGCTTAGGAAACCAGAGGTTTGAGATGAATTGCTGATGTTGCAAACACCATTAGCAGATTGTAAAATGCTGATGTCCAAGAATCAAATAGTGAGCTTTCAGGGAGAAAAAATGGGGGGGGTAATGTCTAACTCAGCTGTTTTATTAAGGTTAAGTTAATGATTCTTTTGCCAAAAATGACCATTTCCTTCTTTCTGGCCAATTAATGCATCTGTTCATAACCCAGTCACTGATTCAGGCTACTTTCATTTCCAATGGGTTAGATCACTTTCAATATTTCATGTAAATGGTGCACTTTATGAATGCATGAATTAATATGACAATATACTCATTTTCTATTGTGAAATGTAAAGGCAAATTAAATAAACATTAACTTATATAACCTTTTAAAATTCTATATTTTAGAAGTCTACTTCCATATAAAATTGTATGAAATATCTATGCTAAATTATTTTCCCTTTGAACAAGTATAAAATTTAGAAGTAGGTTTTGTTGATTTTCATCTAATAATATTATTTCAATATTTTACAATGAAAAGCAGTAATGAAACATATGACAATTGTTAGTGTGTGCATCCTACCTAATCTATATTTTATAGTTTTATGATCTAAAATTATATAATATATATAACTCAATTAGTATTTACAATGGCATAAAGTGGTAAATATTCCAAATATTCAAGACATTGATTCTTTTGTTTTTTTAATTAGCAATTTCAAAAATGCAAAGAGAAATATAGTATCTTTAATAAAATAATTTAAACAGTGCACTGCCATTACCCTTCATGGGTGATATGACTTTTCAAAAGCAGCATTGATATTGTGCTGTGGGTCAGAGATCAGTTTGTTTTGAGTCTCCTACTATGTACTCAGGCAGAATGTCTAATGGTGAAACTTTACCAGGAGAGTTGTGGTGTCTCTTTGCTCAGTTACCCCCCAGCTATGGGTAAAAGAAAGGACAGTGCCATGGTGCATCTCTTCATAAAGGACGTGCTTGAAGGGCTTCTAGATTGTGAAACTTGATGTGTAGTGGGATAGGTACCAGTGACAGGGAGAAAATATGGTCAGATCATGTTGTCATTGAATAACATGCCAACTGGGGACAAAATTATACAAGAAATCAAAAAGTAGTCATCGCTTTTACCCACAAAGACCTCAGTATCCACATAATCAGACATTGCAATGGGAAGCTTCTCTTCAATATAATTTGCATATAAAATCTGAACAAATACACTTATTATCCACGTTGTTTGTATAATTGCTTCTGATTGTCCTGTTGATCATTTATCAAGCTCCTTCTAGGTATTCATCATGGTCATTGTTTGATAGCAAAAATAAACTTTCTCTCATTATGACAAATTTAGAAAAACCAAGCTAGAGAGTTTAAAGTTTTCCTAAAGTCACTCTTCTCCTGACACAATGGCATGGGTATATGTCCTGTGTCTTTCTGGTCATTGTTCTTTCTTTGGTGCTGTAGGAACTCATGATGTCACCATTAAGACTTCTTTTGTACATTGGGATATTATGAACGGGTAATTCATCACCACAGCAATGAATGTCATCACTACAGTCACTGCCTCTCTTGCAGTTTGAGCACATAATGAGAAGTCCTACTTATTTTTTCTAAGTTTTAAGATTATATTTTATGTGTTTCTGAAATTAGTTTCATAATGTATTTAAACTTTGATTCTTCTGAGAAGGAAAATGAAGCAACTTTGTAAACTCACATTTTACAATAATAAGTGAATACTTTTCTCTCTCCTCTGTTTAAAATCTAATCACAAATAGTTTTGTCTCTGTTCACCTGTGCACAAGTGTGTCTTCTTTCTAAGTACTGCATTGAGTTTCTGGGCATCAAATGAATCAGTTGTCTGAAATTTAGCAACTATGTGTTGGTTTAGAAGTCTCCAGTTTTACTTCTCAAAAGAAAATTCAGTGTTCTAGAATATATGCCAAGACATCCCCAGGAGTAACTCTCAACAGTCAGCTTCACAACTGTTTTCCTTTCAACTGAGTCTTGATCTTAAATTATAAAATTTATAAATTGCAATGGAGTTCCCCAATACATAATTTTAAATCTTGATGATGAATAGATTTCTAGGATTAAAACCAATTACATGGTGCTAAGGAACACATAGGACCCTTGCATAATCATAATTTTAATTAAGAGAATAACTGTCATTCTTACACATTCAGCTAATTATTCACATCTTGAAATATCATAGAAACATTTACAAATAATAGTACATCTCAGAAAGACCTGACAAGCACAAAGTCACTGATCACTGGACTTCCCTGTGTTTTTACCATATATTACAACTTACATTAGACTTATTTATGAGGTACAAAGAATTTTGCCTTTGTTATACTTTTATCATAGCTTATTCCACTAGGCTACATATGTGATTTAGAATAATATAGAAGGAATAAATGGCTCAAAGAAAGAATAATTAATATTTCAGGAAAGGTAATGATGGCATCAACCACTACGTTTTATGTTTTTAATGTAGGTCTATCATCATTTTTCTTGGATGATATTCTAAAGTAAGGTCATCCTTGTCCTTAATCTTTAATGATTCTTTATTTCTTCTTAGTATGAACAATGGAATAAATATTTAGGATAACCCTCGATTTGTTAATGTTCTTTCTTTCTTCCTTCCTTCCTTCCTTCCTTCCTTCCTTCCTTCCTTCCTTCCTTCCTTCCTTCCTTCCTTCATTCCTCCATCCGTCCCTTCCTCCCTGCCTTCCTCCTTCTTTCTTCCTCTCCTTTCCTTACCTATTTCTCCTGTTCTTTCCCCATTTTCCATCCACTCTTCTCTTACCTATTTTGCTCTCCCATTTTTTTTTACTCATTAAATATTTACTTTAGTGCCTTTCTAGGACCTCTTGTGAGATTGTAACAGATCCATAAAACCAAGCTACTACCACTTTCAAGGCATGGGACAAAACATACTCAAGGTTTCTCCCTTTGAAACTTTCCCAAAGATCTTTGGAATGTGCTATCTCATCTGCTGATGGGAATCTCTGTGCACTGGCTGGGCATAAAGAAACCTGACAGTTCCAAGACATGTTGTAAGTCAATAGAGATTTGGAGAGAGATATGTAATACTTTTAGAGGCATTGTAGTTTCTAGTGTCCTGTTGCTACCATAGAGTCAGGTAAAGCAGATCACATTTCCTCTAGTTCCACCTATGCTGAACACCAGAACAATAGCGTATAAGTGTGCTTTACTAGCCTGGGAAGTAATCATACAATTTGAGCAATCTTTCTTTCATAGAAGCTCATCTTTCCATTATGCATTTATTTAAAATATTTAGTAATCTTTGTGCAAATGTATCATGGAAACCATCACTGACCCCAGATTCTTGAGAATGCGGTACTCTCGGTGGCATTTTGAGAATTCACAAACACATTTAAAATGTAGTTTTTCAAACAAGATCGGGCACATTCAGAGTGGTTCAAGCTGGGTGGTGGTGGCACATGCCTTTAATCCTAGGACTCAGGCAGCAGAGGCAGGCAGATCTCTGTGAGTTCAAGTGGTGTAAGAGGTTTTTCTGTATTTGTGTTGCTTTCATTGATGAATAAAGAAACTGCCTTGGCCTTTTGATAGGGCAGAAATCATGTAGGTGGAGTAGACAGAACGGAATTCTGGGAAGAAGAGCAGGGTGTCAGATGCCATGAAACTCTGTCTGAGACTGACGCTGGTTAGACTCTTTCCCGGTAAGCCATGACCTCATGGTAAACACAGACTAAAAGAAATGGGCTAGATCAAGATGTGAGAGTTGGCCAAGAAGAGGCTAGATATAATGGGCCAGGCAGTAATTTAGTTAATATAATTTCTGTGTGGTTATTTCGGGTGTAAGCTAGCTGGGTAGTGGGATGTGGCCTGCTCACCTCATACTAAATTAGAGGCCAACCTGTTCTACAAAGTAAGTTTCAGTACAGCCAGATCTAAACAGTAAAACCCTGTCTTGAAACCCCTCCCCCTCAAAGTGTAGTTTTTCCCTAGGATGTTACTATGTAAATAAATCATATTTCACATTTCATTGGAAGTGGAAACAAGGGTAAGATCGATGAGTACCTAAGGTGTGGATTCAGTGATGTGCTGACATCTCAAATGTTAGCATTGTATAAAAGCTAGTGACTCAGAGTTTCCATTTCAAATAAACTAAATATCAGTTTATTATTTAGACAAGTTTCTTTTGCTGCCTCAAGACTTCATTGAAAGAAGGCTGAAAGCATCTGTTACATGATGCTTCGGTAACAACTGGCATTAGCAGCTGGGACTCCCACCTTGGAATGGATTATCCTACATATGTCATTGAGTCCTCACAGCACCCCACATCATGAGAAATGACCTGTAATCTTTGCTGTGTTGTCAATTAGCAAACTGGACTATAAATGACTTAATCATGTCTTCAAGGCCAAACAGCTTATATAGTCTGTGCATTTAACCATGTCACAAGGTTGCCTCTATAATGCAAAAGGAACTTAACAAAGCAGAGAGTTTATCTTTTGGCCATTCTGTCTCTTTGGAGAAAATATCATCTGTAAAATAGATGGGGTATCTATGTTGAGTTATGGCACCTGTTCAAATCTGGCTTCTAGGGGCTGGAGAGATGGCTCAGTGGTTAAGAGCACTGACTGTTCTTCTAGAGGACCGGGGTTCAATTCCCAGCACCTACATGGCAGCTCACAACTGTCTGAAGATCCAGTAGCAGGGGATCTGACACCTTCACACCAATGCACATAAAATAAAGTTAAATAAACCATAAAAAATATAAAAAAATCTGGCTTCTACAGAATATTAGACAGTATCTAAAAACTGAGAAGTAGCACGTATCATGCTATTGATTTTCATCCATAACTACTCAACTTAAAATTTTAACTTTAAAAATTTACATCACATTTAATTAGAAAACAATTTCATATTGTCCCTACTCAAAGATATTTATTTCTATTTTGAATATAATTTTTGTTGTTCAATGTAAAAGAAAATGTAGCATTTACAGCAAAGTTTTTCACCAAACAGAAATGGAAAATAGATTGTACGATACATTTATGACAGTGGGCTCTACTTCTAAGTGCCATAGTTTTTTATTGTATAATTTAGCAACCAAGAAAAAAAATCTCCTTTAAAGTCATATGTGATGAGGCAAACCTATAAGCCCAGCACCCAGGATGTTATCAGGACTTAGAATTTGAGATTAACTTGAGATACATATTGATTCTGTTTCACAGGTGAAAAAACAGGGTCAAATATGGTGGTAGGGCACCATGATGGTTCAGGTCGTGATGATTCATTTGCTGCTGAATACTGATAACCCGAGTTCAATTCATGGAACCCACATATGAAATAATAGCCTACAAGGTAGTCCTCTGACATCTGTATCATGTCTATCCATTCACTTAACAAACAGGAATTATGCAAATCCAGACACACACACATTAATAAAGAAGTACATTAAAAATCACAGTTTTAAATTGTATCTTGAAATTTATTCAAATGTTATTCATTTTCTAAGCTATGTAAAATCGGTTTGCAAAACATTGCTTCATATAACTTAACATTTTCCCATAATGTAAATATGTTGACAAGTTTCAAGTTTGAGAATTAGTTTGGGACCTAGAGGATTTAATGGAACAGTTATTATTACTTTTCTGACTGTATTAGTAAATATTGCTCTAAATTTTAAACTTCTCATGATCTAAAATCTTCTCAGGCAATCCCATGATTCATTGAAAGATTAAATTTCCCTTGACTCTAATCTTGTTTTAGTTATAATTGTTTGACCTGAATTTTATGTTGGAGTGATTAAATAAAACTCACATCTTTCATTTATGCTTTTGTGACTTTTTCTGCCATTTGTTCATGCTTACCTACTTTTTATCCTATAAACATCAATGCAAAATATACAGAAGAGGACTATGGTCTCAGGGATATTTTCATATAAAAAGGTTAAAAAATTGCATCATTATTTGGCATTTTTGTATGTTGTGCCTGTTCTTATAGGCAAAGCTGTTTCGATGCCCAGTAGGGATAATCTCCAGCTCACCAAAAAGAATTTGGGCTAATGTTTCAATGAGCACAAAAGGGCAGTCCTGGGCTGTCAATGTGCAACAGTGTTGAGTGTCCTTGGTTAATGTGAGGCAATGGCAGATTCATTGGATCTGTGTTTAAACATCCAAGTACTGTAAGTGAAGTCTATTAATGATATGCCTTCCATGCAGCTGACATTTTCAGATCCATGCTGTTTTTCAATGAGTGTGGGCACTAACGATGCCTTTTGACTCTTGAGAATTGATTTCACACACACCAGGAACTTGTGATGGATTTGCTCCCACTGTGGGGATTGTCTGTGAATATCTGAGGGCAGAAATTGACTTAAATAATCTATCTGGAGCTTTCTGCTGTGAAGTATGAGATTTGTGCATTTAAATTAGGTGCTGCTAAGTTTAATTCCTAGTCTCCATTATGATTCTAAACCATGAAGAGGTCCTACCTGGTGTGAATAAACCAGGTAGGCAAAGAAAAAAAGTCAGATAATAAATTCATTCTATGTGTTTGTCTATTCACTTAAAGATCTTCAACATTAATTCAACTTGCACTCAAAGACAACAATGAATTTAAAATCTTGAGTATTTCTTGCTTAGTTTAACAAAGTACGTTTTTCTTCAAGTAAGTTAGCTTTTCAGATAATTGATTTTTTAATATGCTCCATCAGTTTGTATGATAATCTACGATGCCTTCATTAACTCTACCCATTACAAATTCTTATTTTCTTTACCTTTAAAATGTAAAGACTGAATTGAAACCAATTTACAGACACACACTGAACTTACCTGCAGCACGTTTATATTGAAAAGCTTCTGAAGTCTGGAAAGGTAGGATTAATTTTTTTCCATTGAAGGACTAATTATTTATTCCTCCTATCTTTTCAACAGAGTTTAATGTGAGCTTACTCTCCTGAGCTGTGGTCTCTTAGACAAGTGATTGACAGGCCTATCTGGATTAACTCTTAAGAGAAAAAACAATTATATATCTCCACTTAATGATAGGTTCCATTTTTAAAGAACCTAGTAGATAATGCCTTTCCCATAATGGGACTTTAGTGCTACTATAACTAAAATATCAGCTTTCCCACTTGGGTCAAAGAAATGGCCTTAAAATTCTGATATACCATAGTTTAACATTTTGTACATTCCTGTACTTACTTACGTGGTCAAGGTCACCTGACATGACCTTGAGGAATAAATTTTAGCTCAGGTTCGAGGGGCAGCAGCAAGACTGAGAGGCTGTGACAATTTTATTGAGAACCCTCAGACTTTTTATACCATTATCAGAAACAAAATAGAGTGGTAATTGCCAGGATCAATACAATTATAGTTGCCAGAAGACAATGACGTTTGTAAGCTATACAGGTACGCAAGATAAATGTCTCAGACCAAATAGACAAGTTGTCACGCTTCCGTGTATTCCTGCTTCCTAAGGGAACATACAGTGGAAAAACAAAGCAGCCTGAACACCTCACTGGCTGAGGGAGTGCGTCAGTCTTCCAGAGCTGTACAGCATATTGTGCTCCAGGAGTAATAGACTCTAATATGAAAAACCCATGAACCATGACTCTCAAGGCAGCGAGGCCAGGTCAGTTCTTCTATGGACAATTCTCTGTTAGATATTGATTCTAAGTTTTATTTAAAAATGTATCTATGAGGATGTTCTTTGCAATATATTTTAAAGCATGAATTAGCTAAAAAAAAAACCCACTGACTCTTCCCAAAGTATAGTATTATTTAATGCAATTTTGCATAATAATGTGCAATATTCCCCTGTTTAGAGATTAAGATTTTCATTATAAAATTTGACCCTCATCATAGAAAAATACTTTATGTGATAGTTCAGTAAAAATAGTAAATTGACAAATGATGTTATATTTATAAACAAACAAAAGATGCAAAATAAAAGCTTATGGGGACAGAGATTTAAAAGCTTCTAATAAAAATATATCAATATTAAATTTTTATTTCTTTCCATAAAGCAATGGAAATATAAATGTCATCCGATGTTTTATATAGACATGGCAAACTTGATGATAGCTTTGCTACTCCCATGGGGCAGTGGTCTTTGACATGACAGTGCCCATGCAAATAACACACATCCTCTCAAGATTTCACTTGTTCCCTACATCAATAAATAGTCTTTAAATTTGGCTAATTATTTTTAGTTAATTAGTTGGTCACCCTTATCAAATGATCGAGATTGATTGGGGATGTAGTTTTCTTATGCGTAACTATTTTCTTCAAAGTGAAGCATTTCCGATATAAGGGAGGAAAGAGTCTTAAGACTCAGGAAGTAGCAAATTTTGATACCCAGGAAGAGAAAGCAACATGCAATATTCAGGAACTTTCTGAAACTTACAAGATTCAGAAAATACCTACTCCTTCAGAAAATACCTACTCCTTCATTCCCAAGCTGATCAGAGAAAATTCTTCTACTGACTGAACTGCCTACAAGTTGTGCATAGAACCCCAGTAAGGTAGTTTTATTTAAGATTTCACCTATGGTTGGGTGGGATTTCTAGTAATGTTACTGTTTTTAGTTATTCATACTCAGTAAAGAACAATAAAATAACACTAGATCACTAAGCTAGACTGGAGAGGAATACTTCCTTAGGTCTGTATCAGTGCACTCTCTAGGGTATGCACACTTTTCATATATCCTCAAGGAAAGTCTCATAACAGACCCTTCTGTGCTCAGCCTAAAAATCTAAGGGTCTGCTATAGAACATTTTGTAATATATTACAGCTTCAAAAATATGTGGAGTAAGTTTTCCAAAGAAAAACTAGAGAAGTAAACTTGTAGTCAAATATTTATTTTAACATGTAGCCCTGGATCCTTGTCAAAGTAAACATATTTAGTATTTCTGTGGATATGATTTAAGAATGTGCCATGTGTCTGATCAAAATCACGGGAAGTTTTTCTACTTCTGGTCACCTTTTGTCAATAATTCTTAATTTTGTCCTAGTTTCATGATGCAATTAGTAAAATTATACCTGAAGAGCTCAAATTAAATGCTAAACTATACTCAGCTTCAATTATAGTTAATAATTGAGCCAAACTCATTAGAAAAAGCAGTTACAGAAAACTGTAGGAGGCAGGTCCATAGTTATTCACTCACATAAGCTAGGAAACTCGGTGAACTCTCTTTAATTAATTTAATATGTTATACAACTTTCGGGATTTGTGTTAGAAACATAGGGATGTGACTTAACCCTTGTTTTATTAAAAAGAAAAATCAATGAAGTATTATGTGCTGTAGTGATTTTCTTTCCAAATGAATTTTTATCTCAACTTCTTTGAGTGTCTTCACTGTGTCCACCTGCCTTGCATGTTTAACATGCTGAAAGCTACATTTTGAGCACTTTTATGTTGAATTGTGTCTCTGGTCTAGTTTTTCAATGTCTACTTCTGACACATCCTTCACTGCTATATGGAAATTCTATTTTCTTATGGAAGAATGTGGTCTCAGTTATTATAATATCATGTTCTTTTCCTTTATAAGCCAAGGGTTTTGCCATTTTAAATATCTTAACTTGTCTTTGGTTAGAATAATTAGATGGCTATTAGTTACTTCAAAAATATATGTTATTTGACTTTTTTTGGGGACTGTCAGCTCACAAATAATGTCACAGAGAATTTTTATTAGCAATGAAAACTTATCCTTCAGCTTACTTAGGCTTGTTCCCAACTTAAATTAACTATTAACCAATTTCTTTTAATCTACATTCTGTCCCATCACTTTTACCTGTCTCCCATTCTGTACATCTGACTTCTACGGAGTCTCTCTGGCATCTCTACACCTTCCCAGAGTGACTCAGCATTCTTCTCTCTCCCTGGAAATTCCACCTATTCTTTTCTGCCTAGCTATGGGCCATTTAGCACTTTATTAAACCAACCAGAAGGCGTTTTAGACTGAGACACATCTTTACAGTGTACAAAAAAGCTTATCCTACAACCTGTGAGTGTAAGTATTCTACCGTTTGGAATATCTTGCCATTCTCGTTGCTGTGATCTGTAGGTATTGCTGCTGGACAGGACTTTTGTTCTTGTCAGCTTAAATAACACCTTCATATTCTATGAGAACCAGCACCAATGAGGAGGTTTCCAAAGTTGATGTATTGGGTCGGCACAAATAAATAACCAAGCCAGCTCAATAGGAATGGGTATTTTTAATGACTGAAAACGGGGGAAACTCACGCTACAAGGGTGGGAGGTCCGGAGGTCCAAAATCCTATCCGTCCGGTGGACACCGCATGGAGAGAGAGCACCCCTGTGTTCTCTCTGTTTATCTAACTGGGGATTCAGGTAGCCACACCCCAACTGGATGTGATTGGCTGATAATTTCCCCCATCATCTCCCCCTTTTGTCTAAATAAGATCCATCCAAACCCAACACAGCTATATACAATAGGGACAGATACCAAATATGAAATTACAAACAATAAACAATATTAAGCAAGGAATGCATAACAAAAGTTTTACTAAACATTCTATTTTAAGGAGTCTAACTATTGCATTGAAATGAAGCTTGGCTAAATTGTGAGGAAGGTAACTATAATTATTTAATCTTCAACTCCATCAGAGATCTGAGAAGGGAAACAATATTACTTGAGTGGACAGGAAGTGGAATTGAGAAACTTCCAAAACATGCAACAAATGACAGAGACAACTGACTACCTGGGCAATCACCCAAAGTCTCATTTGTAATGTTGAAGCAACCAACTTTAGCTAAGGCCTAAAGTAACTGACATACCATTTTCCAAGGCAAGAAACTTTTCAAAACTATCTTAAACTGTCTTGGAAGGATATGACAGTTCTGTTTTTATCCATTTACGGATACTCTGTATCTCTGTCAGTGGTTGAGGTATGGGCATTTCTTTGCCCAAAAGCCAGTTCTGCCAAGAAGAAAGGCTCCAGGTGGAGTGTCTCTGGTGCTCAAAATTCTCTCGGGAATAGATTGGTGTTTCAGGAGTGATTGTGTCTCATTGTCATGAAGCTATGAAACTCTAAATTAGATTAAAGGCCATTTTCTACAGCTCCTTGAAGAGGTTGAAGATTATCTATCTACACTGAATATAATCTCTATGTATCTAAAGAACCTGATTAGTCTAATTATAACTATAACAAACATAGATGACTATTGACCTATAATTCTCAATACCTATCTAACTTAAAGACTAAGACAATAAACTGTGCAATAAATGAGGACAATGACTTTCAAATATAAACAAGGTATAAATATCTTAATCGGAGGTAGTAACGTACATTGCAGTATGGTAAATATATATATATATATATATACATAAACAATGTTTCAAACAGAGGTAGAAGCATACATGCATACAATATTTAATATAATTTAACTTTGTATCAATATACAAAAATCTATACCAATATAATTGTCTAAAAACAATAACTCACAAATACAATCTATTATCCCATCATCCAAGTATTCCTCTTTTTTTTCCCAAGATCCCTGAGCCTATAAAATTCCTCAACCATCCCTCAACCGTCAGTAGAGCATGAAACTCTTAATCTCAGGGTCGTGGGTTCTAGCCCCACGTTGGGCACCAGGTGTTGATGTATTAGTTCGGCACAAATAAATAACCAAGCCAGCTCAATAGGAACGGGTATTTTTAATGACTGAAAAGGGGGGAAACTCATGCTACAAGGGTGGGAGTTCCGGAGGTCCGAAATCCTATCTGTCTGGTGGACACCACATGGAGAGAGAGCACACTTGTGTTCTCTCCGTTTATCTAACTGGGGGTTCAGGTAGCCATACCCCAACTGGATGTGATTGGCTGATAATTTCCCTCATCATTCCAGCTTCAAGCCCTACATCTAAAGTGTGTGTTTTCACCCCAACAGGGTCTATATTTCAATTTTCTCCTTGGTTAACAGCTCAAGCAGAGGTTTTTGTTTGTTCTTTATACATTGTACTGTGGTTTTGTTAGATAGTATAAGGCTCTTTGGTGTAGATTTATCACTCCAAATGACCAAGTATTATTATTTAAAGCATATATAATGTATATATGAATCTTTAAAAATGTACATAATATGTTTTGCAGATTGTCGATAACAATATACCCATATTACCTTTCAATTTAAATTGAAATTGCAGATGTGTTTTGTCCTGAAATTTTTAATATGTAAGAATATGCCACATTCTATTATTTAGTGATGGATTAATCATTTTAACTCAATACTTTACATACATTAAAACACTGTTAATTTTTACCTGCCATTTTTCTATAAGTATAAAGTATTAGAAAATTTTTGCCTCTATTACTTTAATATAGTTCAATTAGATTCTTTATAAAAATTATAAATGATTCTTTTTAAAAGGGGACATTACTCTGTCAAGATGATTAAACGAATATTTTTCCTAATCTTCTACTTAAATCATCGAATCTTCTAGTGAAAGTGTTTAAAATCTTGTAAGTTATGAATAACTTCCATGGTAGGTGTAACTAACATTGCCTGACTAATGAAGAGAGATTAGTATCTCTTTTATCATTTAGACATTAATGAAGTTGCAGTCTTACATGGCAGATTTACCCATTCATCTTTTGGGGAAAAAAGAATGATTATTGTTTAACTTGCCTCATAAGTGCCACTATACTGTAGAACAGTAGAAATCAGATGTTTTCCACTCTGAATTAAGAAAGTGAAGTAAGATCAAGAAAACTGCAGTCTGAATGATTGGTCCAAAGAGCATTAAACACTGTTTCAGTGTTCTGTGTGATGTGATGGTACAGTATTCCAATGTGCCATGAGTGATGTCTTCTAAATATTTCTGGAAAGGAACCTTCAATTGCACAATATTTCACAGCTAATAGAATGGCAAACTATTTTGTATTTCCTTGACAGAGGTGAGTCCTTCCTTGAATCTCTTAATTGTCAGTGCTGTTAGGCCCAGATTCCCCAGCATCTGAAATTCCCTCACTCTAAACCAGAATGTATTTCCACTTAAACATGCATTTGATGCAAGTACTATGTATTACTTTGTAGTCTTAGTAAATACCTGGCCAGATGAATAACTGAATGTGCACCATAGAAATCTGAGCCTGAAGTGATAAGATGGGAGGAAACAGGAACTGTCTTTTAAACTGGAAAGTTGAGATGCAAGGTGGCTGTGGATTTGCTCTTTCGTCTCTCTGATCTCTCAGCAAAGCATAACCCTGTTTCTAACTATACTGAGTCTTATATTTTCTTGGAGAATGGGACTCTAATATTCATCACTAGTGTTCATTTCTGTCCACTCCTACTCCAAGTGACCACCCTATCTCTCTTCTTACGCTTTAGCCTATAAATTGCCACATAGGAAAAAAAGGGAGAGTTTCTGTTCTGTTACTGTTTATTCCCCAGTGGTTGGACATGTAAAAAGAAATGTATGTGTTAGACTTATAGAGCAATAATTCTAACAATAAAGGATTTCCTGTGGACACAGCTTTCTGAGAAATGAATGATATGTATTTGTTTAAAAAGTTGACGCCCAAGTAAAATATTTAGGTTACTTAAATCCTTATAAAGAAATTCAAGTGAAAAAGAGAAATTATACAAATTTTTAAAGTACAGGTCATATTCAGAAGTTGCTACAGAATCGTCCTGTAGTTAACGGTATGAAGAATTAAAGATGAGGAGTTGTCCTGCTTCACATTCCTTTGACTCACTGAAACACTGATCATTTTGCTAATAGCCAATGAGAGTAGTTTCCAAATTAAAATCCCCAATCAAGAAGGAGATGAAAACTTTCCCCAAAATTTCTTTTTAAAGTGGAAATCATAAATGTGTGTGTGTGCACGTGTACGTGTGTGTGACTATGTATATGAGTATCAGAACTTGCAAGTACCAGCAAGTAAGAGTGACTGGTTTGCGAAATAAATTCTGTTTTCCCTTTCCTACATTTTTCTTGGTTTATTACTCTCAAATTATCACTCTAGCTTTTGAAATTATTATTTTAATAAGTTACATACTATGTAACTTTTCTTCAAGGATTTTTATGGCATTTTTCCCCAGCAGAACATGCTTCATTTTAGCTGCTGTTAAGGCAGCATGGCAGTATGTCTATTTGCTTCATGTGAGCTGCATCACTCTGTCTATGGGAAAATGTGGTCTACTGCTAATTTCATTTTCATTTCCTAAATAAGGGGACCCATTAAAACGCAGCCATCTGGTGTACACAGCACTTAAAGCCGTAGCTCCCAAAGAGTGCTTTCTTTCCTCTTTAAATATGTATGAACTGTTGTTTTGGTAATCCACTTCACCCTGTCAAAATAGAATCAAATAGAATGTATGTGTGACCTCTTCGCCTTCCACCCTGGGAAAATGAGTTCCAAGAACATTGGGGTGAACGAAATTCCGAACCTTTCACTTTCCATTTTATTTGCTATTGAAACTCGTACTGTTAAGGAAGCTGGATGTTTACTAGAATGTATTCCATTGACACAGCCTTTTGCTACCAGGTTCTACATATCCACTAGCAAAACTATAAACCTAAACTTCAGGGCAAGCTATGTGGTTTCCATTGCATTGTATTAATAATGGGCATGTTGTTTGCTGCCCCATTTGACCGATAAATAAGAATTCTCTATAAGCTGTAAATATGTGAATCATTAAGAATTAGTTTAGATAAAAAATTGTATCCTTACTTTCAGTGGCACTTGATACCATATAGAACTAAGGTGGTATTTAAACAGTTATTTTGACTACTCTATGTACAGAATAGTCATGCTTAATGGAGTACGAGTATGAGTGCCTACCCATTGCCACCTTGTTTTCATAAGAGTTGAAGGAAGATTGAAGAGTACATTTAGCTGTTCATGATTTTCTTCAGGAAATTAGCTTTCATTGTCAGTTCATTTCCCAGATATATAAAACCACATTTTTAGGATTAAGCTCTTCATCATCCTGATGTTTCATACCCACTCTCTCTGTTCTACAAAAAGCCTTTGGTAGTAAAAGGCTGTCTATTCCTGTAGATTCATGAATGAAATTTGCATATTAGCTGCCAAAGAATATGGTAAGGTTCCTATCTCACTTTGGTGTTACTGAAATATCCTGTTGTTTACGACCTTGAATGTTTAAAAAGCAATCACGCTGAGGGAAGGGGACTGAGGTTGTCCATGTGCAGAGCATATGGTCAAAGGAGAGCAAAGGCGATGTATAAGACAAGGACGGTGAAAAAACTCCTTCTAGGTTTGATCTCCTGTTTACTCCAGTGTAATTACATCAATGTGACATTATGTGTGACATTATAATTACATATGTGAATTTCTAGTTTTATTCTTGTTTTTGAATAAATGATTCTTTCACATTTCACATATGTGCCTATCAACCTAAATTCTATTCAATTATTTTCAGGGAGGGAAAAGTATACTTTTCTTATTAAAAGTGCCATCCTTCTTAACCTGTATAAAAGGAGCCAGGTCTTTTTTTATGCCTTAAAATATTCTGTTGTAACTAGAGTGCTATTATTGCGTGATGGTGAAAGTAGCAGCACTTGGTTTGAGTACTAATTATAAAACATTTCTCTAACCTTGATAAGTGCACTTCCAACCACAGTGACATCTAGAAGTCTTTGCTGGAGAAAAGTTAGGTGATTGTGAATGCTGAATTTATATCTTTTATAATCCCAATCCACAGATACTGATTTTTTTTATAAACTACATGTTTCAAGAACAAAGATGTAGGATTCCTGATTTTTTATACTTCATATATATATATGTGGATGTTTTGTCCACATGTATGTACCACATGTCCACAAGTTTGCACAACATGAGTGTCATATGACTGCACTTAGAGACCTTAGAAGAGGGTGTCAAGTCCCCTAGAACTGGAGTTCCAGACTGTTCTGAACTACTATATGGATGCTGGGAATGCAAACCTGGTTCTCTGGAGGAGCAGCCAGTGCTCTTAACCCCTGAGCCATCTCTTCAACCCTTGGGTTTCTGAATTTAACAGTATTCTTGGATTACTTTGGGAAAAGGGGTCAATTTCAGTCTCTACTGAATGGCATACTTTGCTTAACAGTAATGAAACACTGTTTATCTTACAAAAATGAATTAAAAATGCAGATAGTATTTAATTATTTGGCAATTAGTCATCTCTCTCTCTGTGTTGAATTATTGAATTAGAGAAATATATTCCCAAGGACTTATCTCAAATTTTGTCTTATAATTTAATTCATTTGGAGATGTATATCGTTGTAATATACTCTTTGTATGAATTTACTTATATCTTCACTATGCTTCATCTAAGGTGATCAGAAGGGTCACGTCCAAGAAAGGGATAGAAAATTTTTATTGGTGTGATATGCATAGCTTTAGGGATTAAAGATAAAATACATTTTGTGTCATTAGATATTTATTTTTCCTTATGGAATATTCCTGTTAGTATACAAGAGACTGATTAGGATTGTTTGGTTTTAAAACTATTCATCATATATATGGAAAACAGTTAATTTTTATGAAAATATAGCATAACAGCCTAATTTAATACTGTACAAATTTCTGATTTTCATTTTGTTATGAAGTAGTTCAACTATTTATAAATTCGAAAGAGCATGATGACAGAATTTAAAACATGACACAACAAATGAAACAATAAATGTTTTGCTACAATGGCTTCACGTCCCCTTTTCTCACTCAGAAATATATCGAAGTGTTCAATTTCACCACTAGATGCTTCACCAAATGCTTTAAAAATAAAGGGAAATGTCCCTTTGCAAAATAATACAGTTTATTTTACATTTTATATATAATGAAAAATATGAGGTAACTGAGGCTACTGAACTATTTTTTTTCATTATATGTAAAACAGAGAAGGTTTTTTTTATTTTTATTGAACTCTACATTTTTCTCTACTCCTTTCCCTGCCTCTCCCCTACCCTTCAACCCTCTCCCAATGTCCCCATGCTCCCAATTTACTCAGGAGAGCTTGTCTTTTTCTGTGTCCGATGTAGATTAGATCTATATATGTTTCTCTTAGGGTCCTCATTGTTGTCTAGTTTCAGAGAAGGGTTTTTGAAAAAAGTTGTTTCCCCCTTTGCTGTCATCAGCCCATTCTCATACAGCTATCTTATATGAAGCTCCCTCTCCTTTTGACAGCCGATGGATTTCATTGATTAGAGGACTTTTGCAGCAACAACATGAAAGTAGTATGTACAAATGTAGATTCAAGTTCAGGGTATTTTTATTTATAACTTTTATTTTTTGACAATTGTGTGTGTATGTGTGTGAGTGTGTCTGTGAGTGTATGTGTGTATATGTGTTTGTGATTGTGTATGTCTGTGAGTGTCTGTGTATGTGTGTCTGTGAGTGTCTGTGTGTGTCTGCGTGTGAGTGTGTGTGTCTGTATGTGTATCTGTGAGTGTGTTTGTGTGTGTCTCTGTGTTGTGGTTACCTCTCCCACCTCTCTGACATGTTTACATGTCACCACGTGTTTCTAAGGATTTTATTTAAACTCTATAGTAAGCAGAAAGTTGTGATTTCTCTGATTTAAGAATAACCCAATTTACTAAAGAGATAGACAGAAAAGGGTATTACTACATGCTTCTAAGTCAATTATGAGTATATTTGCCACCAAAAAACTAGTGTGTGAAAATTCACTATTGTAAAAGAACAACCCATTGAAATCCATTTGTACTTGTCAGCATATGGTAGCATTTAAAAATAAGAAAACTGAAGCAAAGTCCTTCATGTTTGGCCAGGGGTGTATTTCCACATGAGTTCATGCTGTGCAAAGACAGCAAGAGAATCTCTTCAAGACATGTGAGTTAGAGCAGTATGCCCCATGCAGTCACACACTGGGCAGTTAGGATTTGGAACACATCTTGACTCTCACTTAAGTATCCAACATGCATCTCTGTGCTCGTCACCATCTGCAGAATAGATGGGGAAAAATGGTGACAGTTCTGTTCCAGGCAAGTAAAAATAGGAGTGTTTTTAGTTATTGTATTCAAGAAAACATTGAAGTATGTTTGAAACACAGCAGAAAACATCCCATTAAGGCATTTTTGACTAGACACATTTATTTTCATTTAAAACATATGAGCCCACAGACATAATAGCTAGGAACTACCACTCTAGGAAAACAATGACAGTTAGAGAGGAGCATTTACATATTTCTGTTTTCTTTCTCTTTATTTTACTCAGTTTCCTTGTTGAGCTTGTGAAACAGGGCTGGGTTTCACTAGATTGTACTTCTCTCATGCTCTAGTTCCTCACGTCTTTTAGCTCTTTCCTTCCCCTTCTTTCGATTGCCTGTTTGATCTTCACCCAACTACTTAGAAAGCCTTGTGGAGTTTGTCATAAGAATTCATGTAGAGAGAACCACGAGCTAAAAACCGAAACGGAACAGCTCCGTTAGTACTATTTGCCCCCTTACAGGCCTTGACCAGGAGGACATGATTAGTCAGTTAAATAGAATGATGTTACCCAAGCTGACTTAGCTCCAGTTGCATTATGGGAAATATTAGTTTTGTAAACAAACCTTTGACCTTATATATAAAGCAAAAACTTCTACCCTGTATTTTTTTTCTGAGAAGGCATTTAGATCGATGGTTTTCACATAGCAGTGGCAAATGTCGACCCTGAATTGATGGGGGAAATTATCAGCCAATCACATCCAGTTGGGGTGTGGCTCCCTGAACCCCCAGTTAGATAAACGGAGAGAAAACAGGTGTGCTCTCTCTCTCTCTCTCTCTCTCTCTCTCTCTCTCTCTCTCTCCATGCGGTGTCTTTGGACCTCCGGATCTCCCACCCTTGTACCGAGTTTCCCCCCTTTTCAGTCATCAAAAATACCTGTTCCTATTGAGCTGGCTTGGTTATTTATTTGTGCCAACCCAAGTCTTCGACACTGAATGTCTTTGGAAGTGCAGAAAGGTAGTCTTCAGTAAAGTATTTTAACACTCTCACAATATAAGGAAAGATGTAAGAAAGAATGAATATATTTTTGCTACTTTATTAAGAATTAGTGATGATAAACATAACACTTGGGAGCATAATCTTCAGTTAAAGTAGGTCTTTTAAAAGTCCATTTAAATTCTAGACATATCCTTATAAACTTCTTCAATTTTTATTTCTCTAATACTATTGAAAATCATTAAGGAATACCTTTTCAAACAGATTAATTTCCTGACATATATGAGTTTGGAGAAGCATTTCTGAGAGATATAAGCTTTGTTGTAAGACACTTTATTACATAGCATTGATATTCTGATAAAATAATTAAAATTTGATATAAGAATTTTAAATGCTCTGAAAGAAATCTCTACATGCCCTCTATTTCTAAGGAAAGAAATAGTGAATGGGAATGGAAAATGAGGTGGAGTTTTGACAGTGTTGATTTTTTTTCTTGAGAAAGGCACTCAGTAACTCTGCCACAGCTAGTGTCTGCAAGTCCACACTTGTTTGTCTGTGATGGCTTTGATGGACAGGTTAGATGTACCTGATGTGAAAGACTGCAATGGATGAGCAGGAATGAGCAGGTTCTGCCATGCATTCTGGTCAATAAGATTACCCTGCTGTTCTCCAGCTGCCTCACCCTATCATTGGTTGTCAAACCAATCAAAATAGTGAAACTAGCATTTACATATACACAGAGCTTTGTGCTTTGAATATACTTACTTCACACGCACAAACATATGTCTAATTTTAAGTTTACTTCACATTTCAAAGAGTCCAATATCACTTTGTTACATCTCTCAGGAGACACAGAATTTCCTGGTCTTTGTGGATGCTGCTCTATAATGAAGGACTTTGCCATCAAGTTTATCAGCCTAAAGGACAGAAAGATAGAAGAAACTTAAAGCAACTGGATTACTCAGCTTTAGTCATATGGTAATTTCCCTGTGAGGTTGCACATCCAGACTGCTAGACTGTATGGCATGTAGAGTTAGTAAGATACCCAACAAATCAATGAACTTAATCTTGAAGGAGCTATTTTCATCAGTAAGAGCTGACTGTTCATTTCTAAGCCTGTACCATGGATTCAATACCATCAGCTTCACAAATAACAGATGATAACATGGTTGTGCCTACCAGTGATTGGAAACAAAGTGAGATTCAATAGCAATTTATGTCATAAAGATGTATATAATTGCACTATTGTTTTATGTACATTACCTAGTTTGATCCTCAGAACAGTCCCCAGAGAGAAACACCATAGACATCATTAGAGCTTCTGAGTAGATAAACTGGTAACTTCATGGAGTAAATGAGGGGACCACTTTTGGATTAGCTCATCAGAAATACAATTATCCGTGTTGGTTCAGTCTCCACACTGCCCTACTCTCTCGTATAGTTTTGTTTCTCTTTGGAGACATATATTTCAACCCACTTGAACCAGGAGGCTGTTATTTTCCCGAACAGTTTGTACTCAGCGTTCATTTTCTGAGTAAATATCAATACTTTCGAGGTGAAAAATATAATGAAATTCAGCTTGGTTTATTTATACTTAATGGTGAAAATATGAGAGAGTTTACATAAAAATCATTTTTTTTTTAATTTGGTGACTCCAGCGGACTGGGAAGGATCAAGCATAGGACCAAACTAGTCCCTCTGAATGTGGTTGACAGTTGCATGGCTGGGGCAGACTGAGGGGCCACTGGCAGTGGCACCAGGATTTATCCCTACTGCATGTACTGACTTTTTGGGAACCTATTCTTTTTGGATGGATACCATGTTTAGCCAAGATATAGTAGGGAGGGCGTTGTACCTTCCCCAAAGCAATGTGCCTTACCCTCTCTAAGGATTGGATGGGGATGGGGTGGGAGGGTATGTGGAGGAAATGGGAGGAGGAGAGGGAGTGGGAACGTGGATTGGTATGTATAATGAAAAAAGATAGTTTGTTTTCATTTTTTTAAAAAAATAAATAAATGGAAAAAACCTTGAGCTTAACGGATGCCTTCTCCCAGAGATGTATAGTGTTTTCTTTAGACTCTCAAAGAATATTAGTCTTGCCCCTTCAAGGTACCTACACTAGGCTGCTCTCTCACAGCCATGAGAAGATAAACAGAATGTGCTTGAGAAATGTAATAATTACTTAAATCTCTTTGATAAAAAAATATGAGTTTAATAGGAAGTGTCAAAGGGAATAGGAAAAGAATTAAAGCATATGATTACTAGAATTGGCTCTGTGTGCATAATAAATGGAAACTGGTTTTTAGAATACATTGTATTTACATTTTGTTACTTTTCTATTAGATTCTTTCAAGCGAATCCTAACGTACTTTTGTAACTCTGGCTTCTTTAACTAATCTACTCTCTGAAATCCTAGGAACACTGGCTACTTTGCTGAAGTTGCTCAGCTCACTCTCCTTGTAAAGTGCAGCACGTTTCTTGACTTGTGGCACTGAGGATGAACGTGAGCAGCCGAGGTTTTAAATCAAGACAAACTTTGACGGACTGATTATAAAAATGTTGAAGATAGGATGCGTCTCAATTTTTTTCTTAAAATTAGAATTTTGAATTCAAAAGTGTCGTTTTCTTACCTTTCACAAAAATGGTTAACTAAGCTGGTTATTGGCAGAGGAGCAGTATCTAGATTTAGATTGAAAGTTTTATTTGTAACACACTTCTATCATATTATTACATTCTCTTAATTTTCTGATTTATTACTATTATAGACCTAAACAGTGAACTCAAGGACTCTGAAATCCTCCTGCCTAAGCCCTAGAGTAGAATCTTGTGCATGCCAAACCGATTGGGAAAGCTGTGGGCCACGACAGACTGCAACATAATTTGTCAGGCCAACTTTCTCTTGTTTTGGTTGTTCATGTACACATGCTGTAGAAACTATCCTATCCCTTTCTAAATGGACATCAGCTATGCCATTCTGATCACTCTATGTTTTTTAATGTATTCATCGCTTTTACCCTCTCACTGCCTTTTGTGTCTCTCTTAGAGTAGGTCTCATGCTTGACAGCTTTAAAAAGTCCCCATCCTATGGGCCAAAAACACACACTCACCACTCAACACAGACCTCCAGTCTCCGGTACTAGGAGGAAAAGCCTGGACCTCTGCGCATAGGTACTAGGTACTTTTAAAACTATTCTGTGTGGTATGTGTACTGTGAGCCATGCTCTTTTTGAACAAGTGCGAACATAAAAGTGATAGAGGGAAAAGAAACCTCAGTTTTTTTATGAGGGCACATGCTTGTCATCTAACAGAGAAAATAAATTAGAAAGCACATGAAGAATAGAAGGTAAATTGATGGCTAAATCCTGCGGGACAGACCAGGAGAGTGGCGTGTGCAGTAGTAGCAGCACAGAGAGTCTTTTAGCTGACTGCACTAGGAATGTTCTGTTTAGCAGGTGACAGTCAAACTGAGACCCTCCTTTAGAACGTGCTCCCAAAAGGCACAAGTAATAGGGTTTGAAGGAAAGGGGGGGCAAGCAAAAAGGACCAGAGCTAAGAGTGGTGAATCTAAGAAAAATGTTTTCTACGATGTGTTAAGAACAGGTTTGTGAGGACTGGCAAGATGGGTAAGCTTACTGTCTGTTCTTCCTGGGGACCTGGGTTTACTCCTCTGCACTGATATAGTTGCTCACAATTGTCTCTGCCATTAGTACTAGGAGATCCAATGTCCTCTTCTGCCTCTGTGAACACCAGGAAATGCATGCGATATAAATATGTGGAGACAACATACCCAACGTATATTTATATATATATAAAAAAACATTTTAAAAAGCATCTGTTTGGAGGCAACGGCAAATGTAAAAGTGAAGAAAATTATCATAAACTTCTTCCAAAAATTGGCTCTGATGAACAAACATAGGAGATTTCTTTTTTAATAGGATGGTGTATGCATCAGGTGACATTATCTATTACCTAACCATTCATTATTTTAAAATTTTCTTTTTGGTTATTCTCTGTCTCTTTCATATCATGCATCTCGATACTACCTATTTCCTGTCCCTTCACATTCACCCTCTGCCCTTGCAACCCATATCCAAAAACCTTCATCCATTTGTCTGCTACACTCTCGATACTGGGCTCTTACTGGGATTCCTCTTGGACATCCTGTTGTTGGCCTGTATCGTGTGCATCCTGAAGCTTTAGGTCTGCAGGACCAGCCCCTTCATGGGCTCCATCAGATTACAGATGGGGAGGATGTTGGGGTCAGCCAACTCATAACCCTGATTCTGGGCCTGGATAGTTGCAGGGCTGGTCAGCCCACAAGCTCTCTTCTGTCTTCACTACCAGGGTGAACTCTCCAGCTTTGCCCTTGCTAGCTCATCCCCTGCAGGGTGATGAGTAAGGGGTGGGGACAGTTCTCCTGCTTCCATATCCTCAGGGTCAGCTCTACCATACGTACACCTTCAGGACTAGCTCTACTGTGTTGCTTAGATGAGATATAGAGGCCATTTCCCAAGTGCCGCAACTGGTGAGGGACAAGATCAGCTCTCCCACTCTTATGACTCCAGGGCTAGCTCTCTCACCTGCTATAAACAGCTAAGGCAGGGGTAGGGTTGCTGGATGGCAGGGCATCTCTCCTCAACCCATACCACCATATGGCAAATTAGTGACGGGTTCCAGATCTCCCATGCTCAGACTCTCGGGTAGATTCATCAGCATGCCTGTCAACAGGGTATGCTCCACTGCGCTGACCAGACAAGCTTCAGGGCCTACTTTCCCAAGTGTTGGAGTAGGTAAAAGGGAGGGTCAGCATCATTGGCAGCAACAGAGCTTTAGGGGCAAGGAAGGTCGGCATCTTTCCCTCACCTACACCCACCCCCAACATACTGCAGGCAATGGGAGGTAGTACCAATTATGCCCCTCTCAGCCCTCTGAATTGGCTCATCCACGTCCCTGTCTATAGGGTCAATTCTTCTGTATTCTCCAGATGAGGCACAGGGCCCATTCTCCCAAGTGATGCAGCTGGTGAGGGGTTGGGTCAGGTTCCCTGGCTGCTGCAAGTGTCAAGAGGTTAGGGGAGGTGGACATCTTTCCCTCATTCATGCCACCACAAACCAGACAAGGCTTTCCTTTTCTCCCTTTCTCACACCGTCAGGGTCACCCCAACACCTCTTCGAACACAGTCAGCTCTATTGTACTACCCAGGTCAAGTATAGGACCCTTTCTCCTGAGTGATTCAGCCTTTGGTGTTATCAAGAGTCTTGGACTTCAACATACACTATGGCTACATCAGGGCCATGAACCTAGACATGGGCACGACCAGGAGCTTAGGCACAGACATCACAGTGTCCCTGGGTGGCAATGAAGCCACCCACCTTGGCCCGCTCCTTATCACTTGAACCTCTTTGAATAAGCCTCTGCCCACATGAAATGAACCATTCTATCCATTCTATCATTCTCTCTCTTTCCCAAAATACACCATATGTTACTCAACATAATAGTGCCCTGTCTGCCTGTACCCTAGGCCTGTTTTCTTCTCGAATCCCCGTGGCAAGCCCAGGTGTGTGTCTTGTGGCCCCGCTCAATCATGGCACTGGCAGGAATGTGGATTTTCCTCAGACCTCAGGGTGCCCCTCCACAGTCTGCATGTGTGTCTTTTGGCCCCACTCAGCCCATCATGGTGCTGGTCAGGACCAATTCAGTCAAAGACATTTCCATCCCTTCTGAAATCTAAACTAGAGGATACATTCATAGTCAATTCTCTGGAATTGTTAAATTTGATCCATTTTATTTCTTATGAGTTTCTAATATCTGCCCTTTTCTTTCTCATCTATCAATGCCTAATTTCAAAACTCACCAGGCAAGATGAGTTTCATTGTCTGCCATCCCGGATATCCATAAATATCTTTATAGCTCAGGTGACTCTGGTGCTCACTTGTCTGTCTAGTCAGAGTCTGTCAGAGTTGCCACACCAGTGTTTGCCTCATTCCCATTTTCCCCACTTTCTAGATTTTATGTCATATCCTTTCCTCCATGATCACCATATTTGATTCTGCTTGATTTTTCAAATTGTGCTTCTTTTCCCATGGCATAATGTGGCAGGGGCATCTCAATTTTCACCTGGTCAGTTTTGTGTTTGTCTATTCCTGATGTTTGATCAGGAATCTGAAACACCGCCTTTCTTCTGAGAGTAGGCACATGCAGGGTGATAGGGCTTTGCACTAGTGCTAGCCTCTTACCTTCTTTGTCTCATTACTCATCCTCTTTCCCAGCATTCAAAGAGGGCTCATGTGTGTTTGAATGATCTCGTCATTTGTGAAGTGCTTCTAGGTCCATGCCGTTCTCAAATGACAGGTTGTTTACTGTTATTTAAATAATGGCTTTTAAATGACCAACATCAGTTTCATCTGACTCATATTTAACTCAGTATGAATCTGGGTTAGTATGTCTGAGCTTGGTTTTGGTGTATAAATAAGCAGAATTCACTTATTTTATTCATAAAGGAGAAACAATCACAAGATCATTTCATGGACTTCCACACACCCTCATGATCAGTTTTGATCTCTGTATAGCTAATATGCAGCTTGCTGTCTCAACTGTTAGCATTTCTGATATTTACTTGTTACCAAACTGAGTAAAATTTCACAGTGTCACTAAAGTACTGTGTTCATATTATTTCTAGGTTGTGTTTCCTAGAATGTGAAACACATAGAGACTACCTGCACTGGCTTTTTTTTAATCTTCAGTGGTTCTGTGGCATGTATGTAACATGTGCATTGGGTAAGCCAGTATAGATCATACGATTACACTATTTAGCTCAGATGACAGGGACAAATATGACATCTGTTTTGATGGATTAAAATGCATGGACTCTTCTATGTGCAAAAGGACTTTTCCTATGCAGAGATTGCCTCTATTAGCATGTAAAAACTAGCATAGACTTTAAATTTCTTTAAATTTGATATGCACTTGCATAATTCTTATGAATGAATATTCTATCTGATTACATAGATACCTAGATATATAGACAGATTATAATTAGAAAAGAAAATATGAACAGCTAATTCTTTCTATTTAACTTAATTCTACTTTGTTTTTTGGAGCAAAAACACATAAAACTAAGATTGATTTTTATTCATATTGTCTATATAAATAGCAAAATTCCAACTAGTCAATCATCATAGCATATAAATACATGTATATTAATATTTTCACATTTAAAAACTGTGCATATTGTGTTTATAATATCCTTGTATTTATAAACATTCCTGAAGAAATTCCTTCTATTTTATAGCCAAATTAGTTCTGAATGTGGCATTTGTCCCCTGAAGCCTAACTAGTGAGTAGGCCATTAGCCATGCTGGAGCTTAGGGACTTGAGGCTTTGCCTTTGGAAATTAAATATTTAATATTGCGTTGTCTAGCCTGGCTTAGAACAGGATCTTTTCTTCATTCCAGGGCAATGTCAAAATTCACAGAAGAGCAACGAGTCATATTGTCTACTGAAATCAAACCTGACTCTTCCTCTTTACACACCGATCCACACACAAGCCTGCCCTTGGGATAGTGACAGCATTGCCATCTCAGGGCCCCCTAGGCTGGTTGTTCCTATTAAAATGAGGTGAGATTAGGGTTCTAAGAGAGATAAATCAAATATTTGAACATTAATCATGCCTGGATGCCTTTTATTACTTTTCAGTGAATTTCTTCGGACTTCAAGAATTACAGACTGTAATCACTTCATGTTAAAGTGGACAGGAAAGAATACAATTAGGCAAATCACAGAGACACACAACTCACTACGGCCTTCTCTGAAATGAAAGATGCATCTATTTAAAGCTTTCTGATATATGAAAGAGACACTTATCCCCCAAGGAGAGAAGGGAACTACTTAAAAAGAAGGACTTTTATTAATATTTTACAATTAAATTGCAATCTCTTTATCCGTTTTCCCTTTGTAATTTCCGTGTTGACCTGTGTAAGTGCTTTGTCTGTGAAGCGCTCACTCTTTCTGGGTCATCAGATGAGAGGAGTTTATTGAAAAGGAAACAGAATTAAAAATTCAATGACAGGAATTCAAATAGTGTCTCTTTGGGGCTTATCTTCTCAGTGTTTGGGCTTTTGTGGTTATTGGTCAGGGATTTTTGAGATTGGTTCATTAATGCCAAGGTGAGTGATGTCAGTATCAAGGGAGGCAATCATGTAATCTTAATTCTGGGCCTTTCTAGTGGTTGCATCAGACTTAAATATTGCATATGCATTTTATATATATATAAATATTCGTGCATATCTATGTGTCCTTTGTAATACCCCCTCTATGCACACACATCAAAAGATTTAAATGGGAATTAGAAAAGGCCCAATATTTCAATTTAGCAAAATGATAATAGTTATTCAACATTCATATAAGAAGTAAACAATAGAGAAACAATGACTTTTAAATTTATTTAAAGTATATAAACTGTTATGATGAATAACATTTATTAAAACATATAATGTATTTGGGAGAAAATATGCTTAGACAGCAGAATAATCGTGAAAGGAAGATTAGACTAAACTCTAATTTTTAATTTGTGAAATCAAAGAAATACTACATAATCCAAAATTTCTCATGAAACTCTAAAATTTGCTGACTTCTGTAAAATGAGCAAAAAGATAACAAGAATTGGAATACAGTCTATTTATCCATTAAATGTGAATGTGGATCCAGGACACTTTTATATATATTCATACAGGTGCTAATATGCAATGTCCAAATTTGTGATATGAGGCTTCAACAGAGTAATCATTTCAGCAATATGTTGAAACAAAAATCTCAGAGAATTTTTAATATTTATTTTCCAATATTTCCATGTTGCTTTCTGCCAAAAACAAAATGTGATCTGACAGCATTCAGCTAAGTGATTTTATTTCTTCTGCTATGATAATGTGTGTGATACATCATTCTATGCCTTTATCTAAAACAACAAACCTCATTTAATAACAATTTTAGGTTCACAGCATGATTAAAGCAATGTAGTAATTTTACCATTCCCTCTCTCACCATCATCCAAACCAGTTTGCGTATTTGCTCCAACCAATAAACTCTGCATCATCATCACCCAAAGACTATAGTTTTATTGGGTTCTCTCTTGATATTGAATATCCTATGGATATCAACCACTGTGCAATGAATAATGTGAACATAGCACACTGGTGCTCTCAAGAGTAAATCCACTGTCATGAAAATTCCCTGAGCTCCCTCTGCTCATTCATTCCTCTCCTTTAACCCTTGGCAAGCATTCATCTTTCTATTATATCCATAGACTTGAATTATGGGATCATCTACTAGATGCCTTTTTAGATTGGTTTATTTCAGTTTGTGTGATAGATTTAAGTTTTATCCACATAGTTGCATATTTTGATAGATTGTTTCTTTTTAGGTCTGAAAAATACCTCATTTTCTGGATATACCCCGTTTTCTATTCATCTCTTGATGGACATGTTTGTTGCTCCTGAATATCTGACAGTTCCTTAAAAAAAGCTACTGTAAAAATTTATGTACATGTTTTACTATGCTCATGTGTCCTCAAGTTTCGTAGCCAAAAGCATCATGTATTATGATTGGTCAAACACTGAAATGACTGACCTCTGTCTCCAATGTGACAGATTTTTATTGCCCTGATTCTGTTTAATTTTTTCTTCTTCCTTCTGATAGAAGAGTGAGCTGATATTCCTCATATTTTCATGATGTTTCTCAATGTTCACAAAATGTTCAGTTATTTCATTATATTTTTATATGTATTTCTTGACTTTAGGAAAGACTAACATTTTTAGTGGTTACCAGCTGCTGGAAATTGTGCAGATTCAACAGGGAGGTGGCATGGATGGACATGTAAAGGGAAATGCACAATGAAATTCATATGAAATTAAAAACAAAGAAATCAAAATTAACACTAGCCTGACAATTTTATATTATTTTGTATATCTTTAAGAAGCTAATATATGTACAGTACAGAGAATGATTCAAGAAAGCATTTTTTTTTTTGCTTTCTGTGACTTTGGTTTTGAAAGATGGTCTCACTATGTAGACCTACCTCACTGACCTTGAGCCTTGAACTTCCTCTGTAGACGCAGCTACCCTTGAACTCACAGAGATATGCTTGTTTCTATGTAGATGGAAGTTTCTTCTCTGCCTGGTCCCACAGTCATTCAGTCCCAAATAAACACACAGAGGCTTGTATTAATTATAAACTCTTTGGTCTATTGCACAGGCTTATTACTAACTAGCTCTTATGACTCAAATTCACCCTTAATTCTTGTCTATGTTTAGTCACGTGGCTTGGCACCTTTTCTCAGAAAGGTATTCTTATCTTGCTTCCTTTGCATCTTGCTGGTGACCAATTATCTGCCTTTCCACTTCCCAGAACTCTCTTCGTCTAGTCTCCCCACCTATACTTCCTGCCTGGCTACTGGCCAATCAGTGTTTTATTAAAGTAATAGGAGTGACAAATCTTTACAATTTATAAGAGCATTATCCCACAGCATTTCTGGATCTTGACTAATGGAATTATACAAGTCCAGGCTTATTTTCAGTTTTGAATGGGTGAGTTTACTAAGCATGTAGCTAGTTAAAGAATAAGGACTGATTAGCAGAGATAGGAGCAGCAGATAGCAAAATATTGTAGATCAAGTGTTCACAAGAGACCTTAGAGACAACTAAAATGTCCCAAATGAGAGAGAGAACAAAAGGAAGTACCTCCAACTCAGGCAATTGCAAACACATGACAGAAACTAGCTGGCAAAAGCACTCTAAGGCAGGCAGTTAAAGTTCCCAATTGAGAAGCCCATGCAGAATAGACCTTGGCTGAGCCTTCTGAGTAAAAGAACAAATGGCAAAAGACAGAGGACATTATTTAGTCAGACTCTTGCAATCATCATACAGACGTAGAGGAAGCCATTCTCAGTTCCACTGGAGTTCCACATCAAAACTTCTGGGCAGATCACTGTCTGCCCATGCAATCTTGACATCTCTTTCCACTGCAGATAGTTTTATATTATGAGATAAATAGTAGTAACCCTGGGTGGGAATGCTTTACCTTCTAGCTGCTCTTGAGGGCACAGTATTTTTACTCTTGAGCAGCTTGCTCTTTTTAGTTCTTCAATTCACAGAATTGGAAGAGCAGCCTGGACCAAAAAAATTAAAAAAATGGTGCTTCAGAGGGCATTTTGGAAAATACTTGAAATAAACATGCAGGAATCTGTGTTAGGAAGGACCTTCTTACCCTCAAAGATGGCATTCTACAAGTTTAAACAGAATATGTCAATTCATCATTAAAATGTACATTACAGTGAAGAATAAAGCATTGTGGTTTGCATTCTCCTACATTTGAGTCTTTCTAAGATGGGGCTTCTCTCTGTTGGTATAGGTCTTCTGATCTTCTAACTTGGCTTCTGGTGGAGCTGCAAATATAGGCATGCACCACCAAAACAGCCACAATTTAGTCATTTAAAGTTAGAGCAACATGTGTATTACAAAATTACTTTGACTTTTATTTTTCCCAGATAAATAGCTGATTGATTAAGGATGATTGACAGATTTGAGTATTAAAATGAAAACTCCTTGTAAATGTCTGAGTAAACAGTTTTGATGAGGAAATGGTTATACACACACACACACACACACACACACACACACACACACATATATATATATGTATGTATGTATGTATATCTGTAGTAAGAGAGAAGTGGCAGCCCCGTCCTGCTGCCCGGCTATCTTAAGTCCCGAAATAACCACATGGAAATTGTATTAATTAAATTACTGCCTGGCCCATTAGTTTTAGCCTCTTATTGGCTAACTCTCACATATTGTTTGAACCCATTTTTAATACTCTGTATAGCACCATGAGGTCGTGGCTTACTGGGAAAGATTCCTAACCAGCATCAGTCTCAGACAGGAGAACCTTGGCATCTGCTACACTGCCTTCTTCCCAGCATTCCATTTTGCCTACTCTGCCTACCTGATTTCTGCCCTATCAAAGGGCAAAGGCAGTTTTCTTTATTCACCACTGAAAGGAACACAAATACAGAAGAACGTCCTACACCATTTCTCCTTTTCTGTTTAAACAAAAAAGAAAGGCTTTCATGTTAACATAGCAAAATTACATATAACAAAACAGTTATCAAGCAAGAACTAGAGTTACCATATTTATATCTCCTTTATCTTTTATCATAACAAAGGAAAAGTATAACTATCTATTATTCAACTCCATCAAAGACTCCAGAAGGATATAATATTACCTAAGTAAATGAGAAGTAAGTAACTTCCAAAACTCTAGAAATGACAGAGACATCTCACTGCCTGTACAGTCACCCAAAGTTCCTCTGTAACATTGGGGCATCCATCTTCAGCCTACAGGCCCACAGTATTCAGCAGACTTTTCCATGAAGCAGGAAATTTCAAAGACAGTTTAGTCACATTCTTCTGAATCCTGCAGAATGTCTCACAGACTCTTTCATGAATCAGGAACCCCGAAGGGTAATCTCACCTTTAGGCAAGTTCAGCAGACCTCTCTCTGCTGGTTCTTTTTGTCCAGTTTATGCAACAGTCCAGGCAAGAGCAGTTTCTTGCCCAAATGGCTAACCAACTCCATAAGGACCCTCTTCAATGTCCATCTTTCTCTTGAAGACGATTGGTGCTGTCAGGAGCAGACATGTCTCATTGTCATGAAAAGCCCTAAGTTATTAAAACGTTTAAAATGCCATATTCTGTAGTCTTTGAGAAATATGAAGAATGTCTATCTAACTGAAATATACCTCTATATATCTAGAAAATCTAACTAACATGACTACAAGCTTGACTATTATCGAGGATTATCCATTAACAACCTATATTTCCTAATAATACATTATATTTTTAAATGGACTACACAATCACAATACCTTAATGAAGATCAGAAATACATATATAACAAAATGGACCTTAAATTTGTATCAACAAAGCAAAATCCATACCAATTCCAATTATTCATATCCATATCATATCCCACTTTAAATGTAAAAGAACATTTATAAACAATATTTGGGAATATGAGATTAGTTTTTTCTATCCAAATTTCTTCCTGCTGTATGGGGGCGCTGTTAATGAGGTCTTTCATGGTGTATCCTGTGTGCCAGGTTCATCTCAGTTGGCAATTGAATGAAGTAATTTTTTGAAGGTATTCACAGTGACCTTTTCAGGAGGGCATGGTCTATCATACCATATTGGTCCAGAAGGAATCCATAGGGTCTCATCCTCTGTGAAAACAAAAGAAGAACCTCTTTTCCAAAGCATCATATCCTTAGACCCAAATTTTGAAGTCAAGATAACTTTAGAACATATATGCTGGTTTAGATTAGCAGACCACACAATAAAATGTCTCTCTGTATTTAGCTCCTTCACAGTCAGAAAATTTAAAGAAAACAGAATAAAATTTATAATCCAGACATTCTGTGAATTTTCCATTTTTACATGGCTTACTTTTTTATTTTTTTAATCTATGACTATTTGTACTCTGTCTCTTTAAAGACTTTACCCTTTTCTTAAAAAGCATCTCTCTATACTCTTTATTTCTTTTTTCTTTTAAGCCTACTACTTCAGGGAGCCATACGCGTGCATCCTCGCAGTTTGGAGGTAAAACAATTCCATATTTGGCAATGCTTCAGGACTGAGCGTCCAGGCGCTTCCCTCATGCGCAATAACCTAGGTGTCCCTAACCAATCCCGAGGACTCTGGGGCCAGCGGGACTTAGCATCCAATCAAGGCGCGAGTTGCGTCACATCTCCCTATATAAGCAGCCGCCATTTAGAGCTCTCCCTCTCTTGCCTCCCGCTCTCCCTTCAACCTAGAGGCTCTCTTGCCTCCCGTTTTTCCTCAACCGAGTGCTCTCCAATAAAGCGTGATCCGGGAAGAATCCTGAGTCTGGCTGTTCATTCCGCTGGTCGGGAGTCAGCCAGATACTACGTACCTTTATTCAACAGTGTGATCCATTTAGAGGTCTTTTATATCTGAATCTGTCCTATTATGAATCTATAATTCTTTACTATCCAGGAGCACTTCTTAAAAAGCTAAGCACTTCTTAAAAACTTAAGTTGCGCCATGTAGTGGTAATAAGGTACCACCTTTTTCCTGCCCAGTCTAAACGATAACTGCACTGTTATTATGATAATTATGATAGTTCCTGCCTGAGATCAGCACAGTTCAACATGGTGGAGCCACTCCTGCCTCAGAGCTATTTGGTGCCCCTCAGCTGCACACAGTTTCAGGTACACAACAGTCCACATTGCCATCAAGCAAGCCGTAGCATTTTAGTCACAACCCCCATTCAAATGCTCTTTCTCCAGCAGGAGCCAGAGATGGTGCTGGCAACATAGCCCAGAAAGCCCGCATTTTAAAACTGCATGGCTTTTTTACTGTTGTGGCTGCTGAGTGAGGAATTTCTCTCTAAAGGAGCTATGGCACGCCGCCAGCTGTGCTAAACTCTATATTTGTGTCTAGAATTCCTTTTTAAGCCCTCTCAGGGCTTACATGGAGTCAGTTTATCACTTATGGCAGCCAATCGTACTAAGAGAGCAAGCAGCAACCCCATCCCGCCACCCGGTTAGCTTAAGCCTGAAATAACCACATGGAAATTGTATTAATTAAATTACTGCCTGGCCCATTAGTTTTAGCCTCTTATTGGCTAACTCTCACATCTTGTTTTAACCCATTTTTAATAATCTGTATAGCACCACGAGGTCGTGGCTTACTGGGAAAGATTCCTAACCAGCGTCAGTCTCAGAAAGGAGAACCTTGGCATCTGCCACACTGCCTTCTTCCCAGCATTCTGTTTTGTCTGCTCTGCCTACCTGATTTCTGCCCTATCAAAAGGCCAAGGCAGTTTTCTTTATCACCAATGAAAGCAACACAAATACAGAAGAACCTCCTATACCATATATGTGTGTGTGTGTGTGTATATATATATATATATATATATATATATATATATATATGCAATCTCTGTTTTTTGCATATACTTGGTTATTGTTCATCTTTTGACAGTCTATAAGGAGATAAATTCAGCAAATTTATTCATAGTCAACATGATAAAATTATCAAAGTGTCAAAGGTGAGGTTGGAGAGATGGCTCAATTAAGTATGTTTGCTGCTCTTTCAATGAAATGAGTTCAATTACCAGTACCCACACTGGGCAACTACCAGACAACTGTCAGCAACTCAAGATCCAGGGGTCTGACACCATCTCTGGTGTTTGGAGTCCACATGTACATAAAAATAAAATAAAAATTAAAATATGGCAATTGCTTTTTTGTAGAGCTGGGTAAATTCTCTCAGGATAATTTCTTTCCCCTGTGAAACTGGGTTAGATATTGACATGGCAGGTTACTATAGAGAAGGTAGGGCTTAGCAATTAAAACCAGTTACTTCTCCTTTGGAGGTCACCCAAGTTCCCAACACCCATTTTCAACTACTCACAATATCCTGTAACTCCAACTCCAAGTAAGCCAATGCCTCTGGCCTCTACAAACATCTACACTTACATACACATAGTTACCGACAGACATACACAATACACAAGTTAAAAGACTAGAATAAATCTTTCTTTGAAGAATAAATCCCTAAATGAGACTCCTAAGAATGGGTAAAGGGGCTGTGGCTAATGGTTTGGGTGGCTCTCTGGAAACTATTCCTCATACTGGATTGCCTTGCCTGCATAACATTACTATAAGGGACGATGCTTAATCTTAATGCACTTCATATGCCATGCTTTGTTGGTACCCATGGGAAGTGTGCCCCTTTCTGAATAGAAATGGAGGAGTGGATTAAGTGGGAGGGGTGAACGGGTGGTTGTGGGGTGGAATGGGAGGGAAGGAGAGAGGGGAAACTGAGGTCAGATGTAAAATAAATAAATTCATTAAATTTTAAAAAGTCCCAATGATACATGTAAATAATTATTCTAATAATTCTCCATGTTTTCAAATCAAGTTCTAACAGCACTATTGCCTCTATCCTTACACTTTGGAGAAGGGGCTCAGATTTACAATTTTTCTCATTTCTCCTCATAATTTTAACTTGAATCATCCAGAGTGCACAAAGAAAGGGTGAAATAAATATAGTTTTTATTTTTAAAAAAGACAGTTAATGCTAATTTTATATGACTTACTTCATTCAGATTTAATTCCTGATGCTTAATGATAAGACTATCTTCAATAAAACTTTGCACATTAAGTACCTTTAAGACATTCATCTGGAAAGGAAGGCACTAATATTCAAAAGTAGAGAGAGCTATCTTCTTGGCTTTCAAGCAGGACAGATGCACATCATCACAGATCCCTAATGACAGAGGAGAGAATTGGAGGACAGACACGTTGTCAGGTTGGCTGTCTCCTAATGGAAACAAAGAGAGGGCAAGCCGTTATAAAGTCATCAGTCTTCTGACCTGCAATCCAGGGCTTCCCCACCTCTGTGCTGTGATTAATCAATACCAGGAAGCCAACCAAGTTTCAGGAGAGGATCACCCATTTGTATCTGTCTTTCCCTTATGTGGCTCGAATTTCAAACACAAAGTGCATGAGGAGTAAGAGTCGGAAGCGGTGGCAATCGCAGTGACTGGAGAACAGATTTTCCTCTTATTATTAGGTAATTTGATGAGAAACACAGAATTTACCAAGATCAAAGTGTGAAATACCACACTTTGTGTGTGTTTTGTCAATACATTGAAAAATAGGCCCTTTCTTAGAGCAACTTACTTTGGCTCTCTTTTATTTTTATACTGCTAAGACAGCATTGGATCTGTGTGGAAGTGTGTGTTGCCTTATGAATCACATTGGCATAATATGCTGGTGTTAAAGATTCACACATTTCAAACAAAATCGGGTACATTTATATCTATCTATATGAGAGTGAAATAATAGAATTCAAGAATAGAGAATGTAACCAAAAAGGCAAACTGGTGGTGTGTAGAGGAAGGGAGATCAACATCCTTTGCTGGAGTTGTTTGTTTATTTATTCATTCATTTTGTTTCTAAAATTTTTTTAAAAAAGTAAACTCAACCTTGTCTTACCAAACAGTTTTTTGGGGGAATATTCCATTTGAATGTATTCTCCAGAAGGGAAAGAATAATGATATAGAGCAATTTGAATTGGGTGCAAAAGAGATGCTGTTCTATAAGTGTATTCTCCTTTGCAGTTTGCTGAACATGATATGACTTCAACAGTGACTTGGCTTTACAAGAGGGTAGGATAAACAACACATGTTCTTCATAACACAGATTTCTTGTTGAACTTAAACAGAAAAAGGAGGAAGTATGCAAGTAAGGGGTGGAGACAATCTGGCACAAGTGGAGTTCGGTGGAAGGCAGACACAAGAGCAGCTGTTGATGGTACCTTCTAGCCCTGAACATCATAATGTTGATCAGGCTGGCCTTAAATTTAAAGAGAGCTGCCCATCTCTGCTTCTTTTCAGCACTGGGAGGAAAGTAATCAAAAATCATGCCCTGTCTAGCTGATATGTCAAGATTCTATGTGTTCATTTTGCTTTTCTATACAAGTCTAGTAATTCCCTTTTCATGCCTAAGGAAGAGCCTTGAACTGTATATTGTACTTTGCTGGAAGGTTGTTTATTGCAGTGTCCTGAGCACAAGTTGTCTCCTCGTTTAGCATTTATTTAACAAGAAAAATAATATTAGAAAAGGAGGAGAAGAGATGAGAGGGGAGGGGAGGGAAGTAGCCAGGGTAGGTTGAGAAGGAAGAATGAGACCACTAATACCTGATCCAACTTGTCTTTGTCAACTGTCTGATCTGAGATGTTGCAATAGTCACAGTGAGGAAATTACAGTTATAGCTAGTGGCTTCTGTCTTATCTCTCTAATCAGATTTCAACTATATTTCTTTTTGCTAGAAGTAACAATAGTTTGCACAACACATTTCAGAACATACCCACCACATTGCAAAATATTAAGTTGCTCCTTTTGTGTGAAACTTTGTTGAGGACAATAGCCCCAGGCAAAAATAAAGTGGGTTAATGCTAGTCTTTAGAATCATTGTTTAGATTATAATTGCTGATTGTACCCTGCTACTGATTAAAGCCCTACATGGTTATCATTCTTAGATTGGAAGGTTTTAGGAGCAACTGTTCCAACATGCTGCAGAATACTGTATGCATAACCTGAGTTTTGCTATTTCATCCTCCACTTTCTATGTTAGCTATGTCAGTACTTTGTGAAACTGTAAAATAAAGGGCAGTTTATGGTCCTGGGCCATATCAGTAAAATACAAAATGTCAAACAATGGTGCTACCATGTTCTTTTGTGTGTGTGTGTGTGTGTGTGTGTGTGTGTGTGTGTGTGTGGCCAGGATCTTACAGAAGTTTTATAACCCTTCCAAGATTAATGCTGTCTCCTTTATAGGTATGTGCATTACATAATGTATGAAAAATACTCTAGGCTTAGTAAGAAGGTACAGCCAATAAAGGCAATTTCCACCAAGCATGTAAACTCTTTTTGATTTAGTTCCAGGACCCACACAGTGAAGAGATCTGACCCCCACAAGTTGTCTTCTGGGTGCTTGAGGACACACATGCGCATATATATGCATATAAGAAATATATTAATGTAATTTCTTTCTTTCTTTTTGAGATATAATATAATTATACAAATACTTCCATTTCTTTCCTCAATGCCCTTCCATTTCCCCACCCCTGTTCTCGTTCAAATTCAGTCTCTTTTCATTACTTGTCATTGATTTCATACATGTATTTCTAGACAGAGTCTGCCCAGTCTGTACAATGTTACATGTATATATTTTTCATGACTGATCATTTGACATTAGATAACCATTTGGTGTGATCTTTCCTGCAAATGACTAGTTCTATAACTCTCAGAACCCTTTATTGCCTGGGAATCTTTGCATGAAGTTTTTTTTATGTACCCAAAGATGGCTACTACTCTTGAGTATGGGGTGCAGAGGTTTATCTAGCATTGTCCATGAAACTAGATCAAACACCAGGGATGCACTCCTTGAAGAAAACCATCAGGTTCTGAAACTTTGTGTTTATATATATATATATATATATATATATATATATATATATATATATATATATATAATGAAGTTTCCTTAAATTTCCATTTTATTTAGCTTACTATTACTGTGACAAAACACCTCAACCAAGGGGACTTTTAAAATTATCTAACTGGGGACTTCTTACAGTTTCAGGGATTAGTCCATGGCCAATATGGTTGGGACTGTGATGGCAGGCAAGGATGGTGGTAGCTAAGAGCTTACATTCTGATTCACAGCAAACAGGATAAGAGCACATGAGACAGGAAATGCCATGGGTGTTTCAAACCTCAAAGCCTATTCATGTTGTCACACCTCTCCATCAATGCCTACACCCTAATCCTTCCTAAACATTCTACCATCTGAGAACCAAACATTCTCATCAAGACCACACCTCCCAATCCTTCCTAAACATTCTATCATCTGAGAACCAAACCTTCCCATTAGGCCACACCTCCTAATGCTTTCTCAACAATCCACCAACTGGGAACCAAACATTCAAATGTATGAGCCAATGGCGAGGATGTTCTCAATCAAAACCACCATACTTCAAGCAGGTGACATTGATTATCACCTTGATGGGAATTTGAAAGTTGAAGGAAATAAAACTCTGAATGTATCTGTGAAAATATTTCTAGAGTGTTGAACTGAAGTGGGAATAAACAGCCTGGATATGGATAGCATCATTCCATGGGCTAGAGTTATAGACTGAACAGAAAGGAAAAAGAAAAAAGCTAAGCATTGATTGCTTTGTACGTACTAACTATGGGTACAAGGTATTCAACTGCCCCATGCTCCTGCTGCCATGCCAGCCCCCATCCCAAAAACGTGAGGCAAATCAAAACTTCCTCACTTAAAGTGTTTGTGTCAGATATTGTGCTACTGCAATGAGAACAAGTAACTACCGTGTGACTGTGGTGAGAGAATGCAGAAAGAATGGCAACTGAAAATTCAAATGTGTGCAATTTGCTTTGCTCCGTTTAGCATCGTAATCCAGCTACAGAAATGTGCAAAGTCTGAGGCTGGCTACCATGGATTAGGTAAGGGTTAGTAGAAACTCCTTTTTCTAAAGAAAACTATTTAAAAAAAAAAACCTGTTTCTATTTGAGGGTATTGTAATGTGATGAAAAAAGATATTATTAAATTGACTGCCTATGAAGGCATGAAGGAAGAGGATTAAGTGCAAGAAAAGACAAGACATCCCATAAAAACAGGAGAATGTCTGGGATGCACATGGGAGGGATCTCTAACAGTGGTTATATCTGAGGAAGTATTAAGAGTCAGATGGAAGGTGCTACAGTAGAGAGTGTGGAGTGAGAAGAGCTGTATGAATGTTGTTCTATATTCCTTAGCCAACATCGAGGTATTGATGGAGCTGGCTTAGAAAAATCCGTACTTAAGTATTTGTGAACTATTGGCTAGCTATTTTTTTTTATTGAACAAAAGCAGGTATCTTTGAACTAGTTTTACTTGGCTTATGCTGAAAATTATTGAATTTCCATTTGGATTTAAATGATGAGGATGATGACTTTAAATAAAATGAGCCAAGTTTTATGTGTCTTGCATTTTTAACAAGTTGGGTATCTCATTGGAATGCACTGCCTTCTTGTTCCACATTTATTTTTGGAGTTTAATAAGGCGCCTGTCATATCTGCCTCAAGGCTAAAAAACATCATGGGGGAAAATCCAAAGTACTGTCATGTTTGAGTGACATGGAGCCAATTTTATTTTATTCCCTTTTCATGATATGTGTTGTGGGGGATGGCTGAAATTAGCTGGTCTCAGTTCTGAAAGGACATGGCTAGACCATCTGTTCCAAAGACCTTGTGCTGCTTAACTGGTAATGACATTGCCCAGTGACATGTGTCAGGTGGATGTGACGCAGAGAACCAGTGGAGGATTTTCATTAACAAATTAATTCTGTGCGGTTTCCTGCAAAGCTCGTTGTCATGATAGATTCTGGTACCGTGCCACATATTTCTAGAAGCAGGTCTCATTACCTGAGAATCTTGGGAAGGTAATAACTGCTTTATTTCTCCTTTGTGCTCCCAGAGCACATAATTAACATACTGGCTCATTTAGCTCAACCCTCCATAGGATGAGGGTGTGCAAATACAATGGAGATTCAGATACACTGCCAAACATAATGGCTTCTGTTCTCAGCCATGAGCAGGAGACACTCTGCCATTTTCTGCTGCTTTCGTTGGGGTTGATATTTAACCATGTTAACAGGTTTAAACATGAATATCCTTTTTTTCTAACAATTACTTTGATAGTGATTGTCTACCAAAAGATGAATCATATACATGTGATTACAACTGGGATATATATGTATGTATGTATATATATATATATATATGTGTGTGTGTGTGTGTGTGTTTGTGTGTGTGAGAATACACTTATATATTCATAGTTAAAGTGGAACCACTGTATTTTAAGAAATTTTATTAACCCTGGAGTAGGCATCACAAAATAATCTTGCTGTTTTTTTTTAATTATTAAGAAAATGAGAAACTTGATGAACCCATAGCTCTGATATGTAAAAAAAAATACATTGTGTTCATTTTAATTAATAAGCTACTAGGCTAACTGGGATAGTCATTTCAAATATTTTACTATTAAGTGATGATTTGGAGCTATTTTTATCTAATGACTGTTAAGAAGTAACTTAAACTTGGAAGACTTTTTAACAATTTATATTCTTTTTCTGTGATAAACCCAATGACCAAAGGGAGCTTGAGGAGGAAGAGGTTTATTTCATTTTACAGGTTTATCCATGAGGGTTGTCACAACAGGGACTCTACCAGGGCAGGGACATGGAGACAGAGACTGAAATGGAGGCCGTGGATTAGCACTGTATAATAGCTTACTATGTGCTGCTGTTCAGCAAGCTTTCTTACACAGCCTAGGCACCCCTGCCCTATAGTAGGATAGGCGGCCCTCGATCAATAAGCAATCAAGAAAATTTCACAGAGATATGACCATCCACCAATGTGGTTTGAGCATGTTCCTTGTCCCAAATGACTCCAGTTTTTACCGACAATTAAAACTAACCAGTGAATAATGCTTTTCTATTCATAAATGCAAGAAGTAATTAATTTGTAGGTAGAAAGCTCCTACCTTTAACAACTGGAATCTCCTGTCTATTGAATAAAAGAAAAAGAAATGACAACAAAAATCCAAAAGTTAAACTTCTTTTCAATGAGTCTGTGCCTTCTGAGGAGCAAATAATATAATCATATTTTTCCTTCTATGTCACACCTCTAAAATAGGACTGGGGTTTAATTTTGGTGTGAAATATGTGTGTGTGCATGTGCATGTGTGCACACGTGTGCGTGTGTGTATGTGTGTTGGTAACTAACATATAGGAGATGATCATAAGAAATTTAATTCTGAGCTTGTATGACCACATACTCAATAATGTATATTGTACTGACTGTCTCAATCCTGGCTTGTGTGAAAGATGCTTTTACAAGAGACAAAGGTTTTAACAGGTAAGTATTAGGCACTATTTTAAAAAGAGCCCCAAGCTTCATCATTCTTGAGGGAGCAGGCATCATGGGTACTCAGCTGACTCTTTTACAATCAGCAGTGAACATTTTACTTTATTATCTCATGAAATTCCAAAATACTATTTTATGTCTCCTAACAAGTTTGAAATCTACAAAAACAATGTTTTGTGGACAATAAATTTAATTTAGACAAATACTATTCCTTAGAATGAATCCACTCTTTGATTATAGCTGCACTTCTTCTGAGTTTACACAAGCTATCTTCTGGGAAGATAAATTTTTCAGTAAAAGATGTAGGGGGATTTATCAGTTGTTTGATTTCAATATTTATTGATTCCTAATCCCTTTATTACTTAACTGTCTACTGACGACCATTGCTGGTGTGGGTGACCATATTAAATTTAAAGAAAGATGTATGATCAATTCTTTAGAAGAAAAAATAGATCAGGGCAACTATTAAAATATCCTATCATTAAAAAGAAATAAATTTATTAGTTAGTGGTTGTCTACAAAGTGATAAAGCATTCCAAATAGACCAAAGTCTTCAGTCCAACTTTCTTTCTTAAGTATTAGGTGCTGATATATGCTGTTCTTTTTTTGTTTATTTTGTTTTTTTCAAGAGAGGGTTTCTCTGTAGCTTTGGAGCCTGTCCTGGAACTAGCTCTTGTAGACAAGGCTGGCTTCGAACTCACAGAGATTCACCTGCCTCTGCCTCCCAAGTGCTGGGATTAAAGGCGTGCGCCGCCACTGCCCGGCGATAAATGCTGTTCTTATCTTAAATCTATCACTAAGGATCCAGATATGGAATTTATGTAGTTCTATTCCCATGAATAGCTTGGAATAGCAAAGCAGTACAGGAAATGTCCAAGAGTCAAATAATAACCCATCTATACAAGGGTTACTTAAGATTAATTTATCATGAAGCTGGTCTTTAATCCCAGCACTGGGGAGACATGGGCAGGCAGATCTCTGATTTTAAAACCTGCCCATTCTACATAGGTATACCAGGCCATCCTGGGGTATGTAGTGAGACACTGTCTTAAAATCATTAAAGAAATAAAATAAAATTAATTCATCAAACTGTTGTATACGCAAAAAGTGGGCACTAAGGAAGGATCTATGGAAAGATATTATGGAACTTGATATCACATCATCACTAAGTTGAAGAACTGGATCAGGGAAGGCTCCATCCTAACTATACAGAACAGCTGGAGACATGCCTGACTTACGGTGCTTGGTGATCTGGAAAGACTAGACGATAAAGACAGCTAAAAGAGTAGCGGCTGTCAGGGATTGGAGGAGGAGAGTGGAAATGAGTAGGTGGAACAGCATGCCTTTGCAGGATGGTAAAGCTGTTCTGCGTAATGCCATAACTGTGGATATGTCATTATACAGCTGTCAGAGCCAGAGAACCTACAACCCAGACAGTGAACTCTCATGTAAACCAGGGACTCCTTTGTTCATGATAATCTGTCACTTCTACATATAGCTCTTCATGGGGAAGCCGAAATCCCAGGCATGAAGGGAGATGGGTTACTTGGGAATACTATCTTTTCTGATAAGTTTTCTACAAATGTAAAATTGCTCTTAAAATAATCCGTTAACAACAACAATAACACACACACACACACACACACACACACACACACAAAGAAAACCTCATTATAAAATAAAGATTAAAAGCTTAAGGCCAAAAAATACCAATTAATTTACATTAAATGTTTTTTTTGAAAGATAAACATTTTCTATCTTATTTCAAAATAAGATGAAAGGGAAATTTTATTGAATGAATATTTAATTCCTTCAAAAATTAGAACTGTGCTCCCATCTTTCCTTAGAAACATGCAATGTTTAGAGAGACACAGAGTCCAACCACCTTAAAGAATTGGACCAAGATGACTATGATATTCCACAGCGGGGCTACCAGTTGGGCTGGTGCTGCTACTGTGCACAAGCATCCTAAGCTCCAAGTTAAGAGCTAAGAACTGCAGAACCGAGACTTGTGGAAAGTGAGACCAGGCTGCGAGCCCTCAGTGGACATCTCTCACAGTCCCTGCAGGTGGACAGCAGCTGCGACATTGCATCCTGTCCACAGCCTGCGTAGAGCCCCTGAAGCACATAGTCCTCACATTAAAAGTCTGACTTTAATGAAAATATTAAAAAGGTGAATTTGGGAGGCATTTTATAATGGGAAATTTAGAAACCAATGCTAAAACTCATGAGGAAGCCAAACAAGTATTTCTCTAAGTTGATATATATATATTTGTGTGTACGTGTGTGTGTATGTGTACAATGGGTATTTAAAATCTAATGGATTGAAGAAAATTAACTTCTTGGGGAAAAATTCACCTAAAAGATACATGATATAAACTCTAGAGACAAATTTAGTGGTCAATGAACAGCTTCACTCCAGACATATTTTTCTTTAAATTTTGTCTTTAGACTTTTTTATTATGAGATGTGTATCCAAATACAAACCTAAAATACTCTGCAGCTGGAAAGACTCTAAACGTAATTGGGCCGTAAACATCACACAGTGTGAGCAGCATGTCTGCATCCGTTGAAAATGATCTTGAAGACGCTCTAGTTTGCCAATGAGAAAAAAACCAACAGATGTCACTAGACTGATGATAACACACTCTTCTGTCTAAATATTTGTACTGTTTCCATGAAAAAAAAAAGATTGGGGTTTGCCCGGACAGAGGAAATCCTGAAAGCAAGATGGTGCAGTAAACTAGAAATAATAAAGGAATGAACCAGAATCAGGAGTATAAACTGACTATTTGAAAACCTCTTCTGTGTAATATTTTAAATATATATTCATTGGGACATGATCCTTTTCTTTTATATGTTGCCAAGTTATCATACTTTGGGAATCTCCAGACAGATAGTTACTTTTATGAAAGTATTCCATTGCTTTTTGCCTAAAAGAGAAATTTTAGTTCCTATAGTGAATGAACAGTGGCTGTGGCAATTGATGTATTCATATTTTAGTTGGTTCAGTATGAAACTTAGTCTAATATAAAGATTTTTTTCAGTAAGTAAACAGAAGACAAAGTCTTAGACAGACTAAGTAATTAAAACACTTCTATTTTGTCTTTTTGAATTCCTGATCACTTGAAATCCTAAAGCTAAAGCTCCAAGCTAAAGCTTGTGTGTAGGCTAATGCAGGATGTTGATGTGGACTAGCCTTTAGAGTTGTTAGAAAAGATAGGAGTACTGTCTATATTTAGAGGTTGATTTTTGTGAGAAAGTTTTTATTCTTAATAATTTCTTTGTCCATTGCCAAGCAGTTAACATTAAAGGAACCCCAGCTAAACAGTTAAAAACCACTCTGTTCTGGACATTTATTTGCTTTTATTATTTGGCCCCTCTTTCTCTATTTTACTAGCACCTTTTGGAGAAAGAGAAAACTGAAGGTTCAAGTATTAAGTGTTTGCTTCTAGTTACCACAAACAAACAAACAAATAATAATAATAATAACAGAATAAGAACAAGGTACCCTCTCTGCTCTCAGAATGTCTATAACTTTCCATTACATCTCATTTATCAATATTGTGCACATAATATGTGAGTCAATGTGTGTGTGTGTGTGTGTGTGTTTTAATTAAAGTGTACTGAAATGCAAAGTTTAAAGTTCACTATTAAAGAGAATACCAGAGAAAAATTCCAAAGGATGCAGGGAAGTGACATTTAGATTACAACCAATGTTGGGAGTTTGGAGTTTTCTCTTTATAAGAAAACAGGAATGGAAATGTCTCCCAATGGAATATGAATCTAGCATCACAGAAAATATGGATATTTGAAAAATCGAATCTACTTTATAAGAATCTAAAGAGTTGAGAAAACCAAGAATTAACAACAGTAAGGGAATTTTTCATAAGAAAAAGTAAAGCGTGATTTGCAAAGTATTACATATCTAAGAAATAATTTGACAAGTAAATAGCCATTTTAGACAATGAATATATTTAATCCCCATGGTGGGGTGGGGAGGGGCGGGCGTCCCTGACCATGTGACCACAAATCTCTACTGCCACCTTGTGGGGATATGTATGATTTGGACACAGATGCTGAGAAAATTAACCTGTGAATTGCTGGACAAAGATTATCTGTCGATGGCTAAACTGAATTAACAGAACAGATAAGTTTGGGGAACAGGACATCCATCTTCTTCCCATACTTTCAAGTTCTGATGTTATTAATTCAGGGAATATAGACATCCCAGGGTGATAACTGAGTAAGAGTAGAACTGAGTCTCATCCCTGAATCCTTTGTGTTAATGATAAAAGACACAGTAGGTTGAAGAGGATCCTTACCACTAAGAGAAGTAAATGGCTTTGCCAATGAAAGTCCTATAGTGGGAGAGAACCATAGCTTCCATTTAATTGGAGACACTTTGTAAACTTAATCACAAACACATTCCTTCCTAGAAAGGAAGAGAATTATTTCATGTTGTAAACAAGCTTTGTTGACAGCACTGAAATTGAGGTTAAATAGTCACCTTAACTGATGTTTATGTTTCCAACATGATCTGTTACTGAAGTTCTGTATGTGTATAAAGCTGTCTGTCTATATGCTCATTTAGAGAAAGTCATTTAATGTGTACAGCTGATCAGAGCTCAATTTAGGCTTTTTGTCTTTAGGTGCTAGTGGCTATGGGGTATTAATTCTACTATCAGAGTTGGGGTAGACAGATCACAGTCCTATAATACTTTCAAGAGGCAAATTAAAATGGTGGTATTATATCAGCATACTAATGTCTAAAATAGTATATATGAGCTGGTTTTTAAGAATCCAGAATTTTTGTGACGTAGCTTGTGCTACAAATATATGTCTACCATTGACAGGGAGTGTAACTGGTGAGGAGTTTGTAGTCTTTTATGCATGATGAGCGTGATGGTGCCATTAGAGATAATAAAAATGAATGACAGTAATCAAGGCTCCATGCCCTTTTCAATAACCCTCTGTGTGAAAATAGACAATTTATCTATTCTGTTCAGCAGAAACACCTTGACATCTAACATTTCATTTAAATTATAGATGGGAGGAGGCATTACCATTTGCCTAATATAGTGCTGTGTTTATGGAGAACCCCAAAGGACAAAATTGCAAACAGGAAAACCGCATATGCCTAGAGCTGGCACTTGAGAGGATGAAGGCAAGGCTCCAGAGAATGGCAAAAGAAATCAACTCCAGCCAGGGCAGAATAAACCAGTGATTTTTATATGAATCATTTTCATGGTGCACTTGGTGATTTCCTAGGAAACTTTTAGATCCTGTTTTGAGAAGTGGTCCCTGAATGATGCCTTAACACAGTTCTCCTAATAAAACCCTTCCTCAATAGCCACTCATTGGCTCTCATGGTTTGTGCTAATCAACAATTTCCATCCTTCCTCTGGGCACCTGACAATTCACCCTCTACCCCATCCCCCATATGGCAGCAGCAATGTTATTGCCAAAGACCAGAGGGAGGGTTCATATTACTTAGGTGTGCTGTTTCTGCAGACTCTCTTGGAGACTGTCTGTTGTCGATAATTAAGAGCTATCAAAACACGTGGATAATTTACACTTGGTAATCCAAAATGAGGGGCCCTGTGAGCCCAGCTTCTGTTTTATTATTTAGAAAGACAAGGTGCAAAAGCAAGGACCTAAGCAGACCCTGTCTGGCAAAGTCTGGATTTTTATCAAGCAGGCTATAGCCCAAAAGCTGAGGAGCTAGCACAGCAGACATGAGCCAGGCTGAGCAGGTGTGGGCTGGGGAATGGCCTTTATGGCTGTGATGCTTCGCAGAGCAGGTGGAGCTTTTAGAAGTTCTTTTGAACACCAAGATGAGGGGACCTGGCAAGATTTAATTGGCAAGCTGTTGTAATCAAATGTAGAAACCATGAAAACAGGCATGTGTTTCAGACATTAGATGGGAACTAGAACTCTGTTTCAAATGTGATGACTGCAAGACAGAGTAATAAATCATTATGTGTTGATAAAGAAGAAATGTGTTCATTAAAATATGGTTTTCTTAGACTATAGATGTAGCTCAGTGGTGCTGCTCTTCCCGTGTGTGTGTGTGTGTGTGTGTGTGTGTGTGCGTTTGTGTGTCCATAGGTTCTGTGCTCAGTGTCAGTGAAAGACCTACAAATGCTCATCAAAAAGATGGAGTCAGTCTAGTCTATATGTAAATAGCATACAATTGATTGAACTGGGATTTTTCAGTAATTCTAGCCCAGGATAAGAAAAACTGCCCAACTACTGTTAGTTTTGTAGAGATTTAAGATTTTTTTCCCTAATTTATGCCTACACAATAAAAGAATAGGCATACAGCTTAATTTATTGCTCATAATCCAGTGTTCATCAGTGGTATTATGAGCTAAGACCAATAATACATATGAAAAAGAATGGGCACTAATAAACGATGATGCTCTAAAATCCTTTGGGTTTTTGTCAGGAACAGGAAACTTTATGTGAATTATTCTAATAAATAAAATGCTTTCCTGTTATTTCTTTTCACCATTTCTTTTGTTAAAATGTCTTGACAAGAATCTGGGGTGATGTTACTTGTGTGAAATGTCTTATAGTGTAGCCTTTGGAAAATGGCACCGACGTGATGACCTGCATATGATACAGCACCTGTGAATGACAGTGTCCCAGCAGGTCACAGAAACACTGCCACAAAAGTGAGCAGAAAGAAGGATGTAGGTCAGCTTCCCTGGTGTGCATTCAAGTGGAAGCGTAGCAGGAAATTTTAGACTAACCTTGAAGTTAGGAGCAGAATCACCACTGGGGCGCATTATCAACGAAGTAATGTGTGAAGGAACTGGAGCGAAGGGGCCATGTTCCTGGAGAAGGTTAAGTTTCTCTTAGTTTTTATGCACTTAACTGTCACCTGGTTTTCTGACCCTTAGAAGCAAAGGCATGATAATCACTTTTCTCAGAGGATATTATGAAGGACAGGCAAAAATTTTAAGCGTTTTAGATTTCTTCTTTGGTTGGTCGGCCATAAACTTCTTTAAAATTCTATTTGTCATCAAAAGATAGCAGGAGATTCTTAAATGACCTTCAATCTATGAATAAGCTAATACTGTCTTCTCCATGGCCAAGGTCTGGTTGTTTGGAAATTATTCCTTTTATCTGTATGTCCGCCTTTAGCTAGTTATCCAATTTTTTTTTCAATCAAATTGCTTTTAGGACAAATTTTCCTGAAAATTCAATCCAAAGTGCAAGGAATTATCCTCACAAAGATATTGCCAATCTTCTCTCTCTTTTCCTAGTCCCTCTCTTTACAATCCAGCTCTGTCTGGCCCTGTTTACTTGCTTGGATAGTTTCTGATAAGCCTCCCTTCTCAATGGGGACTTTACTTCCTTCCAAGGGAGATTACTAATACTTTCTTAATATTCATATATGATTTCACAATTCTTCTTGGAATTACTATAAACTTATCTCTGTTCTTATGGTCTGCAGTTTCTACACTTATCTCCTGCACTCTGGCCTGTTCCCTTTACCAGTCTGCACATTCTTTGAGATGTGAACTATATGTGGTCAGGGCTCAGTAAATATTCAGTAATACATATAGGATTGCCTCTCTAATAAAATAATAATGGACTATATTTTGCATGTCTCCTATTTCTAGGACTATACCTAGACTTCAATAAAGTTTTAAGAAAGGTCTGGTTGACTAGAAATGGTATGGATTTAAAAATGAAAGTAATTAGTAAATGATCGTGTCCCAGATGACAGCTATAGCTGAATGGAAGTATTTGAGCTAATAGAATTTGAGCTAATGATGAAAAAAATAGAGAATAGCTAAAGGTTATTATTTAGAAGCAAGTAAAATAAAGAGAAGGAACAACAAAAATAGATGATTTCATACTGGCTGCTGTGCTTCGACAAATGGCTCTCTGTAACCTGAAAGTTTACCTTAACATTTCAACAGCTGAGAATAATAAAAGGAGTAAGAGGTATGAAAAATTACATGCCGTCCCACAATCACTTCCATGCTTCAGTCTGGTTGCTCCATTGCGATGTTTCAGATGGTTCCGTTTGACCCCAACCTCCAGCTCTTCCAGCCTCAGTACCATATTTATTGCCACATATGGGCCATCCGTGGCAGCTGCAACATCCAGATGCCAAGCCTTGGAATGTGCTTTTACGGCAGCACCATCTGGGGTTCTGGCCAGCCTTCTTTATTGTCTCTTGAATGTTTACACTAATAGCTTTGCTGGGCCTTGTTACTACCTGTGGGACACGCGGAGGGTCGGGCTCTTTACGAGATCCTCTTGTTCTGGTTTTGAATTCGCCTTGAGATGACTTGCATGCTATTAACTTTTTCCTTCTGATACATCTATCATGTATTGCAAAGGTGATAAAAGAGGTGACTATTGAAGCCATAAAAAAAGAAGAAGAAGAAAGGAGATCTGTCCTCACAACGATGGGTTAGGATGTCATTAAGCACTCCATCTGTGTATCTGAGGATATATGAATGTCTTATATATGATACTATTTTGCATATGAATCATGGAATATAAGTAATATCCCATTTCTGCCCAACATATCAAAATAGCATACAGATCTATAATTAAAGTTTTAATTCTCCACATCACAAATAGCAAGTTCCTGTGAAACTGTAAAGCACAGGAGTTGAAGGGGGCCTTCCAGGCAATCAATGGGCTGAGTTGTTTGAAGATTCACTCACAAGTTGATAGAGCATTTGTGATCTTTAGAACCATGATTTAAGACATTTTACAAAAGCAAGTCAAGGAGTTTTACTGCTTTGAACTGTGATAGGCTGCTTTTTATTAATGAAGCAACACAGCACAAAGAATTCAGATTCAGATCAATCAATAATTTAGGCCACTAGATCTAGAAAGGAGAAATGACTCTGGGAGTTTTATTGGCTTTTCCAAGGTCACCTAGTACACAGCTTCAGAGTCAAGGAAAAAATGAGTTTTATGTGATTATTTGGTGACTTATACTCATGATGGGAAAGTCAGCACTAATAATTGAGCGCCTAGATAGTGGAAATGCTTAGGAATTGAGCAGCATCTGTGCCTAGATCATGTTCTCATCCTCTGGAGATGGCTTTTGGTAGGGTGTGGGGCAGGACTGCAGTCAAACTTGAACATGAAAAACAGTATAGTGACTTCTTTGAGGCGCCTTCTTGTTGGCTTAGATCATGAGGTAACAGATGTGTCCTGTCCAGAACTAGTGTCAACATGAGGTGCTCCCAGAAGTGGCGTTTCTTATAGGCCTGTCACACATCCAGGGTAGCACATGGGAACGAAGAGAGCATTTGGGAAGGCAGACTTCACTTCCGAACTCCGTTTGGTGCGTCAGCAGTAGAGCTGAGGTGATTCGCTTTACATACAGAGCTGGGAGAGAGACACGCAAAGCGACTGTTGTGGGTGCCAGTGGCAGAATGGGAAATGCCACCGGAGTCCAGAGAAGATATTCGTCAGGTTTTATGGTAACTTAAAAATAACTAAAGTTAGATCTAAAAAGAAAATATTTTTCCAAAGACAATAAAAATATTTCTTTCACTTTTTGATATTATAATATAATAATATAATTGCATCATTTTCCCCTTCCCTTTCCTCCTCCTAAACCCTCTCTTATACCTTGCCTTGATCTCTTTCAAAATCAGACTCTTTATTCATTAATTTTTGTTACATACATATATGCATATGAATAGACATATATATTCTTAAATATATTATTCTCAGTCAGTATAGTGTTACTTGTACTTAATACTTTCACCTCTGACCTCTCGGTATTGGATAACCAAATGATGTGTTCTTCCTTTGAGAAGACGATTTCTTTTGCTCTAAGCAAGTCTTAGTTCCTTGTAGTTCTTAGCACAACCCATTCTTGACCGAAAAAAAATCCTATAATCTGTTATTGGTATACTGAGGAAATAACATAAAAATGGGGTTTTGTTGCACTTCTCCATTATTCTAGTGAGTTTCTGGTTTCATGCTTTTCTTTCTTAAAGGATTTACTTATTTTTATTTTCAGTGTGTATGTGTGTGTCACTCCCTGTAAGTCTATGTACAAGGGGTATGCCTGCATACATGTAAGACAGAAGAGAGCTTCAGCCCCACGCCCAGGAATGGGGGTTACAGATTGTGAGCAACCTACTGTGGTTTCAGAGACTTGAATGTGGGTTCTCTGCAAGAGACAAAATTGCCATTAGTGACTGCATCATCTCATTGCCACAGTCCCAAGTTTGTGTTTTATAGATGAAGATATAGTTTATTTAAAAAGCATGATTAAATGATTGTTCATATTCTGGCAATAGAATACATAAATATACAAACATAAGTGTTTATAAGTACAAACATGTATGTGTTCATGCATCTCTCTTTGTGTGTATGTGTTTTCTGTCCATGGACTCATTACTTTGGGAAGAAAATCAATATAACTATAGTACAAGTATTTACCTCCTCTGTAGATAAAAGAATACATTTCTGATTTTTGTCACTTAGGAAAATAAAAAAGAGGAAGTTTAACATATTGTGAAATGACCTGAAAATGGGGGCTTGTTCTTAAATCCCTTGGAAAGCACTGACTTAAAGCAGCCCACTTAGGGATTATTGAACTTTGTGTTTACATAAACATTTTTCTTTCAAAAATAAATATTTCATATAGTGTTGACGTAAGACACAAAAATAATGACAACTCTTTCACTTTGTAAGGTAACCAGAGGGAGTCCTTGAGATGAGGAGGCTCAAACAGCTGTCTTTCTAGTGAAGCCATTGGTTAAATGTGAAAGATGATGTCTCAGGACTGAAAAAGCATGAGATGATGCTTCTGTTTTGCTGCATTTTCAAGTTGATGTTTTGCAGATTGAGAAAATAGCATTATTGAGGAGCTTAAATTGCTCGAGACTTGTGCGGAAAGATGAAAGTAGTGAGTTAAATGACCAATTGGAGATAGTTGTTTATTGCATAAAGTACTTACAAGTGGGTGCTTGTGATGATAGCTGTTCTGGGAGTTCTACATTCGTAGCAAAGGCACATTCTCTTCAGAAGAATTGTTGGATGGACCTTGGCTGTGCATCCCTGTATGTAATATATTGCTCCATAAAGGAACCCTCGGGACACCCATGGAGAAGCTACCTTTAATCTAAACCTGGAAGACAGTATAACACACACACTGGAAGTAGATTAAGGGTACCCCCCCATAAACACACACACTATTTAATGTATATTAAAATATTCAGACAAAAATATTTTTGAAAATACTTAAAAGCAATTTGGAACCTCATACATATGTTAATCATTGTGATTTAGGACCATAAATCACAGTTAGAAGAACATAAAATAAATAGTTCTGATCCATCTTCAACTCCCAGGGATCTTAATAAATCTTTGGAGATGAGATGAGGTTGATGGTGATCCTAAAGCTAATGACAATAACAATGATGGAGGTGATAATGGAGGAGATAGTTAACCTTTGTTGTGTCTTAACTGTGATTCAAGTGCTGCTCTCTTTACTCCAATGATCCACTCATTGAAACCTATAGCACTTGTACATTATCCTCCTTTATACACAAAACTAAGACTAACTTGTCTAAGGTCAAACTTCAACTAAAGGGAAGATTCTGTTTTCAAAAAGGTAGTGGAATTCCTTGAAACTCAGTGGGAGAAGTTGAAAATATGGTTTGTGTCATCATCAGATCATGTATGATTTAAGAGTGTAAATTACAGAGTTATAAAAAGTTACCACACCAAATAGGCAAGGCTCAAAGAGGCAAAGATAACTTTCAAGCCTGTTTCTGAGATTGGATATCACAAAGGTAAAATTCAGTCCTCATAACCAATAGAAAGATTGGTATTTTTTTCTTCAAAAAGTTTACAAAATTTTTTAATGTTGTTAACATAATAGAAGTGTTCTCCTCCATACCAAATCCATTCTATGTGACTGTTCTTTCCTCTGAAACCCTGAGTCCACCCCACCATTTGCTTGTATGCGTTTTGAGAATAGTTGTAATGTACCTAAGGAATCATCTTTGCTCAGTATCAGCCTCATCCTTCAAAAGAATGCTGATTTTATACTTTTTGTAGATTTCCACATATTGAAAAAGCCTCTGTCAAATGGGAAGAGAAATATTCTTCAGGAGCTCAACTGGATCCTGGCAGAAGAATATGTGTTTGTGTGGTCAAGATCTTTCCATCTTCTGGACTCACATATAATTACTCTAGTTATTTGCAGCATATCGTTACACATGCAGGAAGAGAAAATAATTTTACCCTTCATTCTAATACTCTCTGTGTCTTTGGTATTTTTGTTACCTGATTAGCACATTTGAAAGGTAGGAATAGAAAATACCCTGCCCCGTTAAATGTTAATAAATAAAAAGTTTTGTTTAAATGGTCAGTGTAGCTTATATTACAATGGCATGGAAATTACAGTATTTCTTTAGGCATAGAACTGCAAAATCACTTTATTCCTGCTCTTTAAAGGAATATCTTGAACAAATAGAAAATTGTCCAGATTGATGATTGTTCTTGTTTCCACTGATATTTTAAATGTGGCTACTTTTTCTGATGATGTTGGATTAAGCTATCACTAATGACTGTAGCTCAAAAACCTTTTTTTCTAAAGTGTTACAAAAATTTATTTGCAGTTCTTTCTTTATCTCTGTGCCTTGAGAAAAAAAAGGGTAGGCAATGCATTCTACAGTTGTATGTTCTCAGTGAGAAAATAAAGGGCCCTCCCCTAGATTACACAGGATGAGAGAAGTAGACAAACAGGGTTGTTTGCTCATGTCCTCCTCTTTTCATTCATCTCCAGGCTCCTGACTCCGTGAGGTGCAGGCCATTAGGGGATTGATCCTGTGGAAGAAATATCATCTGTTTTAATATTGGATGCTTTTTACAAGTTCATGTGCTTTGATATAATTTTAATAAGTGTATCATTCCTTGCTTTTCATTGTGAGAGATGATACAAAAGTGGAAAAGCACTCTTACAGAAATGAAATGAAAATAATAAATAAAGCCCACCTCCATTTCCATTATTCTAAGTCATGCTCCTAGAGACTTCAATCTCAATATGATGTTAATAGAACCATTAGATATGATTCATACTATACATAAGACACTTCTATTGACAATTCCATCGTGACCAGGGGTCAACAGATCCATTACAATGCAAATCTTACTGTATGCTTTCCATCTAAATCAAAAGAATTCAACCTTGTGTCCAGTCTAATAAGTTTCAGGAACTGGAGTCCAATCTCAGAAGTGAAGTACGCATCTGTGTTTCTCATACTAAATCATGCGGGTGCCTATTTGCTCTCAATTTAAAAGGTAACTAATTAAGTTTTACATCGATAGGCTACTTTAGAGTATTTAAGGAAACACACAAGATTTATGGGAATCTGTGTTTGCCCTTTTACTGAATATGAACCCCAAAGAGGAATTTCTTCATATCTAGCTCTTTTTTCTTCATCTACAGGATTTGCATAATCAGGGTATTGCCCAAAATCTACCTGATTTAGTCTCATGACCTATGCCAAAAGCTGAAGTTTTCTGCCAGTTTTCCAGATAAATCAAAGGGCAGCTCCTTAGACACAGGGATTTCCTTTGGCATTGTCTTCTCCACTCATCTATTATTAAGGACATCTTTCTTTGCCTATTTTCCCCAAGCTCTTGCTATCCTGTGGAATGTTGCTACTCTTGTTACCTAGAAAGCACAATGGAAAACAAAAAATAGAAAGACATCTCCTTGGAATGGACACTCAAATACTCTGGTTTTTCCAAGCTTCAGAAGGTCTTGATCTCTGTAACCTTTCCCTTACACATTTGTATTCTTTTCTTTTTTTGAACTGTACTTCTGCACTATATGTTCCTGTGTCACCGAACTGCAAGGACTTGTTGGTACAGATGAAGCTGAAGTGGCCGAGAGAGCTCTACCCATGCCCACACTGAAGAACAATCCTTCTTGTCAATTCCAAGATTTTGCATCTGCCCTGTGATCTTGTGGTTTTCTTTCCCTTCCACATCACCTTTCTTTGAAAGTCTAGTGATGGTAGACTTTAGATCAGGCATTGTTGTGTATAAGTTTCTGTTCCTTTCTTTCTCCTTGGTTTTTACAGATAAATCCCTTAATCTTGCCTAATCCTTAATTTTTCTTTCCATAAAATACTGATAATGGTGACCTGCATTAGAAGATTATACTAAGAAATCAATGAAATGATTTAGGGCAAGGTCACAGTGCCCTTTTCTAAGTACACATTCAAACATTTTATTAACTTAATGTATTCTTTATGTCGTTTCTTCCCCTTTCTCCTTTGGCCAAAGCCCACTATTGTGCAAATATTTTTAATCATTTAAGTGTTCCATTAGCCAATCAAATGGTTACAAGTTGTTGTAGTTCTCTGTAGTTATTTATTTCTCTAATGGGTACATTTCTTGTTATATAACAAATGTCACACACATTGTCACCTTTTAGGAAGTTCATTGTTAGATTCACAACACTTTAGAGTTTTCTGTAGTGACACTCAAGTGTAAAAGTAAGAAATTATGCATTGACTATGACCATTGAGTTGACATAAAGCGGAAGAGCTAGAATCAGTTTTGTATACAGCTCAAATGTGTCTTGGAATTTGATTTAAATATTCTCTATTTATCCAGGTAGGGCTAAAAAAATACCAGTGCCTTTGTGCCTAGAGTCCTAGTTAATAAATGGAGAACATTTAAAGATCCACAAAATAATATTCTGGTATATTTTTAATGAGCATACCAGCTAGTAGGGCATTAAAGAGCAATGTAACAGAAATGCTGAATTCTTAAAATGCTTTAAAAGTTTTATGTCTCCAGTTTCTCATGAGCATCCTGACAAGTCCCATTTATGTTTCAATTTGTATCTAGAACATAACTCAGTTCAAAAAGAGAGAGAGAGAGAAATGCATATTTGCAAGAATTAGCATTTTTATCAGTGGGTTGGCCCAACTGTGGGAGGAAATTCCAGTGTGGAAAAGATGGGTCACCGTATAGGGCAGAAGTGAACAGGGATAAATAAAACAGTTTATTTGTAAGTGGGACTGATCCCTCTTGCTTGTGCATTAGTGCTTGGCTACAAGAGAGTAGTAATTTATTGATGCAGATGGCTATGTAAAGTGCATGCAATTTGTGAGGGGGCTTGACCCTTGACTGATGGGCCATATGTTGTAAAGCCCTAGGGGTGTCATTTGCCTCAGCTCTCTTCCTCTCTCTGCCTCTGCACCTATGGTCCTTGTTCAATCACCACATATTGAACTATAGACTTAATAACTCCACCAATAAATCTCCAACTAATGGCTCACAAAGGCCACAACTTAACCCTTTCTACACAACAGACCATATCATTCTGCATCATGATCACTTTCACTAAAATAAAAGATAAATATTATATGACTTGCTAGAATAGGCAAGCAAATTGTTGTAAATCCCACTGGGTGTTTGCTAGATTTAGGGAGAGTAAGGTGGCTTTCAGCTTGGTGAATTATATTGTCATTCTTGCACCAGGTTCAAATGGCAGTTTGCTCCTATAACATAATTGTTAAACATTGTTAGTATACCATTCTGGGAAAACATTTAATGCTTTTTAACTAGATTTTTGTGGCATTCTTCTTCTTTTATCCATATAATAGAAAGTATATGTTCAATTAAAAACTCATGTTTTTAAGTTTTATGTAGAAATTGTTTATAGAAGTATTAGGGCATTTGTATGTAAGTATAGATAAAAATAGTATGCTTTAAACACTCACTGTGCCCTGATTTTCCAACATTGAATTACATGCAAAGGCTTTGCATCAGGAGCCAGAGGAGTCAAGGACACCACAAGAAAACTCATAGAATCAACTAACCTGGGATTATAGGGGCTGACCGATCTGAACCAAAAACCAGGAAGCCTTCATGGGACTGACCTAGGCACTCTGCATATATGTTATAGCTGTATAGCTTATTCCTCTTGTACAAGTACTAACAGTGGGAATATGGGCCATCTCTGGCTCTTTTACTGGCTTTTGGGACCCTCCTCTTCATATTGGGTTACCCTGCCCAGCCTTAAATAATAATGGGGAGGTCCTTAGTCTTACTGCAACTTTATATGCCCTGTTATGTTGAAATCCATGGAAGACCTGCCCTTTTCTAAACAGAAACAAGAAGAGTGGATTGGGGGTTGGGAACAGAAAGGCTGCAGGGGAGAGACTCAGAGAAGAGGAGAGAGGGGAAACTGTGGCTGGGATGTAAAATAAATATATACATAAATTATATATACATATATATATACATATAGGTATGTGTGTGCATGTATGTATGTATAAGTAATTCTCAACTGCAACACTGAGGTCTCATTGTCAGGTAGGCAGAGTCCTATACGTCACCTGAAGCAGAAATTATGACACTAAGAGTAGAATTACTTGGGTATTTATAAAATAATACCTATCTATAGAATATTGTGTGATATTGACACAAGTAGTATACTATATGCAGTGTTTAAACTAATGTGAATATAGTGTGTCCTCAAACAGTTATATCTTCTCATTGTGAAGCAATACTTTCTGTTACATTTTTAAACAGACAATGTTTTCATAGGTCAGTTGGTCATATGTGTTTTTTACACAAATACTTTCCTGTTTGTCACTTAGTATCCATCAAGTAACCACTTTCTTTTCTTGTTGAGTAACCACTTTCCTTTATCCATTTTTAGGTACTTGTAAGGTTTGACAACATTTTTGAACTCTTGGGAGCTTTGACAAAAGTAAAAGATGCATCAAGTTCTATAGAAAATTTAAGAGTGGTAACCCCTAGGTTTGAACTTCGTTTTTCCAGGACAATACACACAGGCTCAAATAGAAGTAAACAATGAGTTTTGTTTATCCTTTGTGTTTGTGTAACAGGTTTCCCATAAAACAATTCATCTTCTTTATAATGTCATTCTCTATTATTCATTGTGGGCTGGGAAGAGCAGGCACTGTTGGAATTCAACTATGAATCCATGGTATGTTTCATATAGTAGACTTGATGATCATTTATCACCATGTTTTAAATACTTCATTTTAACCAGGTTTCATTCTATTTCACTTGTATAAAATAGATTTCTTTTTTTTTTAACTAATGATGATTTCCACCTAATATAATAAAGTCCCTGCTCTCAGGGGCAATTAAAAGGAAGTGACAGGAAGGTTGACACTCTTGTGTTGTTAACATATTTCCTTTCTGAGCCACTGTTCTCATCAACAAGGACAAATAATGTATAAAACATATTAAAATATGCAAAAAGAGAAATCAGTTTTTCGCTTCTTAAACCCAATAAATTTAGCACACGCAGTGCAGCCAGAGTAAATCAGCAGAAACAAGCCATGCATTGACAAATGAGTGTCAGTAATTTAAACATTAATTCTTTAGGCTTTGATACATCACTTACCACATGGGCTTTTCTTTGGCATTGGGCACTCAAGCATTCATTGAGAATTCATCCAAGAGTCAGAAGAAAACAGAGTGCCCAGAAATCTCTAACATGATCCTTTCAGGTAAATGTTTCCTAATTTAAGGAATCCAAGGAAAGCCTTGGTGACAAAGGTTTTTCCAAGATAAGGGGTCAGTATATGTGCCAATAAAGTGCTAGTTTGACTGCTTATAGAAAGCAAGAATAATTATGCATAATTAGTATATCTGTCGTAGATAATAATCTAGGTTGTATTAATGATATCTTGACTCTGGTTTATCAAGAGAAAGACTTGATAATTTTCAGCACACATATCAAGGTTCTTTTCCCTAGAAGGATATGTTTGTTTCCTAAATTAAATTTCAGCAGCCTGAATTAATTGTTTCTATTTAAAAAATAAGCTGGAAAAAACATGGAAAATATATTGTTGATTGTAAAATGTATTCTATTTAAAATTTAAATTTACAGTCATTGACGTCTGAAACATTTCAAAACAAGAAATAATTCATCAGTTGCATTTATTAAGTTGACTTGATAGAAATAACGATTAAGAAAACTGTTTTCTTCTTTTGACCCAAGCTTCAAACCATATGTCTTTAACTAGTTCTTCTGTTAATGTTCATGCATCCATAGAAGCATCCAACACACAAACACTTCATGTAAGAACATTCAATTCAAAAAGATTTTATCAGCGAAATTTTCTTTACTCAAATTGAACAGATACATATCAGTAGATCAATGTTTTCTACCATGTGACCTACAACTACCAGTGAACTAGTTGGCAACAGTGTGATAAGCTGACATGTCTGGCAACAGCACTGCCAATAAGAAAATGGTAAAGTCTTCAGTGTTTGCCTCTTCTCAAGCAGTGCAGTTTGTCTCTCCCATCTGAGGTTAACCTGGTTTTCCATTGAGTTATAGTATTCAGTAAGTTAATTACAATAATATGGGATGCAAATAAGAAGACATAGTCATTGACTGACATATGAAGTGCTAGTGATTTTTTAGGAATAAGTACAATATTTATTTTTGTGAATATGGCAAAAATTCCAAAAGATGTAGTTTTTTCAGATCTACATGGAATGAACACTTGTTTCTTAAGACTATTTTTGGTCATTGATCAATGTGATGATCTTGTTTTGCTTACAAACATGCACACATAAAACACACACACAATTTTTTATTCTTCAGAATTTTGCATTCTTTGAGCCAGTGTTCTCTAATGCAATAGTCATTTTGGTTCTTTTATTTGATACAATAACTGATCAGATATTTTCTGAACATCTACTTTGATGTAGATATTGGAGCAACAGCATTGAACGACATTATGTTTCCTGCCTTGAATAATACTGTGATATGTACACTGAAATATTTTATTGAACATCTTCAATATTTATATACTGGTCCTAAAATTAGCCTAAAAAGAGAAATAAATACATTGATAAAACTATACTAAATGATAAAAAATAATTGGGGATATACATATATATTTTAGATGGAGTCTCAACATGCAGCCCTAGGGGAATGGAACTTCTTATCTAAACCAGGCTGCCCTCTTATTCACAGAGATTTAGATGTTTATGCCTCTACCCCTCAAGCACCAGGATTAAAGGCTACACTACTAGAACAGGTCTATATGACACTTTGAGAACATGCCAGCCTTGTGGTGGGCATTTTTCCCACCTGCCAGTTCCCAAATAAACTACACGGACACTCAATATTAATTATAATATTTGGCTGATACCTCAGGCTTGTTATTAGCTAACTCTTACATTTTAAATTAAGTCATATTTCTTATCTACCCTCTACCACATGGTGGTACTTTCTTTCATAAGGGCACATTCATCTTGTTTTTCTTTGTGTCTGTTCATGACTCCTGAGACTCCGCCCTTCTTCCAAGTGTCCTGTCTTGCCCTCAAGCGTGTACCTCCTGCCTTGCATACCGGCCATTCAGCTCTTTTTATTAAGCCAATAAGAAGGCACCTTGGCAAAGACACCTCGTCTCAGTGTCCAAAAAAGATTATTCCATTAACACGGCATGCCCTGAGAGAAGTGAGTTTTTCAGGCATTAATAAAAAGTATTTAGAAGAAAGAGCTGAAGGAATACTGAACCCCAGCCTTGATGAAGGTGACAGGAATATCCGACCTGGTCATCCTTAGTATACTTTCCTATCTCCTTACCCGCTACAAAGTCACAGCTAGACTACTTAGTGACATTGATCAGTTTTTACACACAACGGGCAACAAATTCAAAGGAAATAAAACTGTAAGGAAAAATCTCTGAGTGCTACTGGAGTGTATTCTGGTGTTCTTCATTGGTTTGGGGGAAAACTAAGATTGCATATTACTGATAAGCCACTGTAAGCAAATTTAGATGTCCCCATGGGACCTGACTTCACCTTGTTATGTTGTTTCATTGTTTTAAGATGTTTTTTTTCTTATGGTTAACCAACCACCTCTTCATCTTCAGCACAAGTTCTTGCAGCAAGTGGCTTCCAGTGTTATTTTTAGCGTGTCTACTTGAGTGGAGAGTGACTGGGGATTTCTGCCTGCTGCCTGAATACACTTCCCTGCAGAGCATAAAAGGAAGCACTTACACTTAGGCCTTTCATTTGCCTGAGGAGCGCGCTGCAAACATAGCACAGGTGGCTACAATTTTACACCGCATGAGGAAAACACTATTTTCCTTCCCCCTTTCCTTTTTGTTTGGCTGTTTTCAACCCATAAGACAGAGAGTTGGAGCATGCAATGCTTAAATTGATCAACTGATGTAAAATCTCTTCAAAGACGAATCTAAATTGTTTGTAATCAAGATGTAAAATTATTGGTGAAGACAAGCAATTCCTAAACACAGGAGTCAAGTTCACATAAATGTGGTAACATTGTTCACTGTCATTGGTTGCAAGCGCATCTTTATCTTAATCTGTCATTTTGGTTGCTATAAGAAAATGTTTTTCTAAAAGCAGTCCAACTTTAGGTACATTTTTTTGTCAATTTTAAGTCAGAGTCTGTTCTTGTAGAGTACTCTTTGATTATTATTATTGTATGTATATAGAATCTGTGGGGTGGGAAGGGAGTGAGCATGCCATAGGGAGTCAAGGAGAAAACTTTGTGGGTTCTTTTCTCTGCCTATACCTTTATCTCATTTCTGGGGACGAATTTCAAGTTACCAGGCTTGCATGGCAAATGCTTTTTCTGCTGACCCATCTCTCTAACCTTGTGGTATTTGTAAGGCCACCAAAGAGTTCTATATCTACCTATTTTGAAATTAACTGATTGAAACTTATATTTTCTGATTTCAAATATTATAATGCTTTGGTAAACCTCTGAAACAGCAATGTACTGGTAGCTATAAAGAAAAGTGGAATAGAATTAAGAAATAGATGAATACTGATAAGTCTATAGATATTCTTGCATCTATTTAAATGTAGTTTAATATAAGAAACAATCTTTTTAATTGATGATGTTGCCAAGACAAACAAATGAGTGAATATTAACTCCAAGCAGGTGCCATCACAATTGTTGTCCAACCAAAGTTATAGTTAAATAAAAGAAGTTAACTTTATGATATTTCAAAACACAGAAATAATAGCTCAAAGTAATCTATAAGAAGCAGAGTCCTTATAAATCATTTTAAAATGCAAAAAAATTAATCTTTATGTATTAAGCTATTTCACTCTTCAATAGTTTTAAATGTATGTCTAGTAAAGGGCCCATGCAGAAGACGGAAATGATAGCCTTAGCTGAATAAGAAAAGTTGTCACTAAGTCTTAAAATTTTAAAAATTAAAATTAAATTCTACCAAAAAGATCACAAACAAATGGAGAGAGGTTCATTGTCTACTTTTTGGCAAAAGAAATATAATTTACTTGCATTGATATTTAGTAACATGACTAGCATAAACTTGAAAGAATGATGATTTCAATCACTGAATAAAATTTGGAACAACTGAATGTCTAATACCTTGTTAATGCAAAAACACAATAGTGTATTCAATTGAAGAAATCTGTAAATCTAATGTAAATTTGTACACATACCATATGATGCAACAATACACTCTTAGATATTTGCCTATTAGACCATAAGAATTAAGACACACATATAAAACATTTTAGTAATATTGTCATAAGGGACTTAATAAGTCATAAGAGAAAATAAAGGTAACAATAATTTAAATATGACTATAACTGTTAAAACATAAATGAACCAGAGCATATATTGCAATGAAATAATACACAGCAATAAACAGGGTGCACCAGTATAGAAGAGTAACATGGAAGTTTCCTTTAACATTATTTTAAAAAGAAACCAATTTCAAACACCATCGGCCTTTTGATAACTTTCCCGTTTGTGTCCTGTCTTTGCCACCTCCCTCCCATCTCTGATTCTCCTCCACATGCTCTCTACGACCTTTAAAATTCATAAGTTCTTTTAAAAATTTTTGTTATCTTGTATGCATCTGTGTGCATAGGTATATATAAATTAACACAGATCTATAAGCTGCTGAATCCATTTAGTGATGCTGGTATGTGTATGTGCTTAGGGCTGACAACTTGGCACTTGCCCTTGAGTAAGAATGGTTCTTCTCATAGTCATTGATAGCCTGTGGCTCTTCATTTTTCTCAGGGTTCTGTGAGATTTCCTCCAATCGCATTGGCATTGTTCGGGTTTTTTTTTTTCACAACTGAACTGTGGAAATCATGAGTGTACATTGCCTGTCACATCTAGAAGACACAACCTGTAAGAAAATTCGCTATCTTGCCATATCCCTCTTCTGTGATGTTCCCTGAGCTTTAGGTGAGGGACTTGTGCTGTGGATGTATCAACAGGGGTTGGGCACCTAATATACCAGGTCTTTTGAAGAGGTAAAACTCGGTGAATAATAATGGATCGGTGGTTCCTGTGGACTGAGGCTGACAGAACTGATTAGCTGCTGAGGCCAGAGAGAACTATCGGGTGCCACAGAAATATGCTCTCTCTGTGTCGTGAATATGGTGGCAATTACTACTTCCATATTTCAGAACTCACTTTGTCACTTATTAATTTATGAAGCCTACTGCAGAAAAATTGCTCCCAAAAGATTTATCTTTTGTTTCAATTTGATACGAAGCTTGCCTAAATCAATTCTTTTCCTATGTTTTTTCCATGAGTTAAGGAAGGTTATTAACGAAATTGTTGTAAGATTACTAACACTAATATATTCCTCATTGGAGTTCATTTTTCTCTGCAGATGCTATGTAAGCATCTAAGCCGAATAAATTGAAGAACGAAATTTAACCAAAACTAAAATCTTTTTATCCCCAAGAAACATTTATCACATGAGTGCACATAAAATACATGTGTCTCGTGTACAAATTTGCATATAAAGTGCTCTGAGGAAATTAGAAACCATATGGTCTTTTCCCTTTTTTATTGTCTAAGAAATGCTAAATCCAAATAACCTGGCATGATTCTTCTAGTTTGACTCTTTTTAGTGGCTTTTACTGTCAGGCAGATGGGAGTGTCTAGTCATTTATTAAAATTACACTTGTATATGTTGTTAGAATGGTTTATATTTATTCATGAAAATAAAATTTTGAGAATTGGACTTTAAAATCAACAAAACCTATCTGTCACAGACTTGAGTAACAACTGTACCTGTCACTTCAAAATCACTTTGAAATATGTGGCATCATGGATCTCCCTGGTGAATATTCTGATACTCGGGGTTTTCAAGATGCTGTTTTAAGTTCTACACTGTAGAAAGTAAAGACTCAACATAGGGACTTATTTAAATGGAGAGAAGAATGTGATGTTTGACAATCTCTTCTGAACTGGGTAAAATCAAAGTGAAAAAAAATGTCTTTCATCAATTTAAAAATAAGTTCATGTAGAGGGTTGTTGAACTGGCTCAGCAGCTCAGAACAGTGACTACTCTTCCAGATGAACTGTCTTGGGTTTCCAGCATTCACATTGTTGCTAACAACCATGTGTACCTCCCATTTCAGAGGATCTCACACTCTTCTGTGATACCCACTTGCACTTGGTGCACAGAGATACTTGCAGGCAAACCACCTACACACACAGAGAGAGAAAAAAATGCAACCAAAAAATCATTTGAAAATCTGTACTAGTGGCTCCTCTTCAAACATCAGTTTGTGCATTAGCAAACTGAACCAGATACCTGCATCTAAGGGGCCACATTAGACACTTCATTGGTTGCTTCCAAAACATATGCATAAGAACAATTAAAAAAAAAAAGAAGCCATGTATTTGACAAAAGAGCAAGGAAATGGGTACATGGAGGGCTTGAAGGGAGGAAAAGAAAAGGGGAAATGATGTGATCATATTATTATACCAAAAACTAAAAATCTATTTAAAAGTGGTATTCATGAGAAATTGATATTGTGAATCTAAAGAATAAAGAAAGGTATTGTTTACATGTTTTAAATCATTTCAATAAGACAAACATACTTTTTTAGTTATTGGGTTCCTGCTCCACCTCTTAGGTTTGTGTTTGCAGACCGGGAGGTGATTAGGACCACTTTATCAGGAGCATTTGACATACTGAGTGTTTTATCTGAAACGTAAAAATATATCACATCATTCAATGAATGAGTTCAAGTGGGTACAAGCATAGAAAAATTCAGCATATATGAATATTGTACCCTGGATTCTTCCTTGATACTGAATGTCAATTTTTTAGTCAGTTCTAAGACACAGGTTGTAAAAATAAGAGTAGAAATTGAACTTTTTGACATCCAGAACTATTACATATCAAAATAATTTAAATAAAACTTGTTATCATTTATTTGTTTGTCTTTTTTCATTCATTTTGGGAATTGAGCACAGGAAGGTATCACATGTAGTAATTAGCAGTCTACCCCTGTAGATAAAACTTCAACTGAACTCTATAATCTCCTGAGAAATGTGAATATATGCAGATTGTTTGCCAACCATACTAAGCATGTGTCTGAAAAAGAAATGCTACTTTGTGTGAAGCAACATATTTCTCCTATGTGGCTTCTGTAACATGACATCTCACTTTCTCCTGTGTTTCTTCCATAACATGACAGCTTTGTACCTGCCTCTCTCTCAGTCTGCCTCTCAGCTTATCTCTCTAATGTGTGTACCAGGAAGAAAGCCAATGCTGCAGGAAAATCTAATTGACTATATTTGCAGATGCCATCAAGTTTCACTGTTTTCGTGTTTCTCTTTTCTAATATTATTTCAGTTTTATTACACATTACAACCCTCCGATAGTTACATACTGAAATTGTAGTTCTTAAGCATATATGAAAGGAAAAGGTGGAGTCTAACAGTGTGAAGTGCCACTGTTAGAGAGATTTTCAAAGACATTCTCATGCCTTGAAACATCAAATATGTTCTAAAATCATTTTTCATTAACTATTGATGAAACAGCAAAAGAGAGTTTGATCAGAAAGGTAAAGATCATCTTCCTACCATGGAATCTTTGCCTTTATCCACATCATCCTGCTTAAACAAATTAAAATTCACAACTCCATACTCCTGAAATAAAATTGCTTTCCCATTACATACTGCATGTTGGAATAGTCTGAGAAATTTGCAAATGGATGGGATTTTTTTTTGCTGTTTATCCCGTAAACAATTTGTATGCATTTCAAAATTCATGAGTGATAATGACATTTCTAACCCTGGTATATAACATTTGCAGAGGCTTTACTCTTGTGGATATTTTATTGTTGTACCTGCTTTCCTGGTGTGTTTTTGCAATTTAATGAACAGATTGATTTTTTAAATTCTTCCCTGGTAGCAGTCATGTAGCATTCTTAATTAATTCTCATTGCTCTCTTTCTCTCTCCATGTTTTTCTCACTATTTTCTGTGCACCTGAGAAGTTTGGGTGTTACAGAAAGCCATATATCTCTGTTATCTCTGTTAACATAACTGTTCTGTGCTTTTACATATTCAATGACCTGATCTTTTCCCCAATTCCTTATTTTGGTCTGTTTTGACCTCTTTCTAACTGATACTTCTCTACTCCACTGAAAATACATGTCATGACCCTACAGAATTTAAATATAGTGAGATTTCACAGGGACTGCTCTCTCTCTTTCCTCTCTCCTCTATGTATATGTGCATCTCTGTGTTTCTGATGTGTCCCTATCTCCCTTTTTCTTCTTCCTCATTTCCTCGGCTGCATCTTTCCCTCTCTTTTCTATCTCTCTCCTGTTCTGTATTTCTCCTTTCAACCTCCACCTAAGAGTTTTAATAAATGATTTTTATCATGCGAGCAAGCCAGCCTTCTGTGTCCATTCCAGAAAGAACACGGAGGATGAGAAATGATTAGAAGAATTTAGCATTTTCCCTTCTAGAGAGGATTTCCAGTTTGGTTCTTATTGTTGCTGTACTTATAGATAACATTGGTTCTTGCATAAAAGACTATGCATGCTTATCATAAGAGCCTACAGGTTTTCCCCCAGTCTTAATCAATTCTACTAGCTCCTGTGGACATTCACAAAGTTAATGACAATGTAGGTTTTTCTATACTCATCCACTGCTGTCCATATCTTATTATCTTGATCTGAAGGCTAAAATTTTCAGGAAATAAGTATGATAAATATATAGTAATTTTACAATGCGGCTAAGTTTTACAGATAAGGATGAATGAGTGGCAATAATAGCAAATGGTTATGGTTTACCAAAATAAATAGAGGTATGAACTTTGCACAGACTTTCTAATTCTACCTGTGCCAATAATAGAGTGCAGGTAGTTATTTATCGCCATTCTAGAGAAAAATAATTCCCAAGCTACATGTTAAAGACTAGTTTTAAATAGCAAGTTTTGAAGATGACTATATCATTATAAAAGTAAGTATTGACTCACTTGTATTTTGTTTTTTAAATGTCCTTTCCTTTCTACTTCTCCTGTAGAGGTTGAGGTAGTTAATACAAGATAATAACCAACTTTTGCTTGATGATCCTGTTTGCTTCCAACTTCCAGGAGGTTCTGTGTATGCTTTCTTTGGGTTCACCTAGGTATTCAGCTTCTCTGGGCTTGCGAGCTAAGTGCTTGGTGACCTTTATTTTATAGCTAGGGTCCACTAATGAGTGAGTACATACCATAATCATCTTTCTGGGTTTGGGTTACCTCACTCAGGA
>PVIU01001296.1:196244-224246 GCA_004026605.1 Ondatra zibethicus | reverse complement strand
CTTCTTCTTCTTCTTCTTCTTCTTCTTCTTCTTCTCCTTCTCCTCCTCCTCCTCCTTCTCCTCCTCCTCTTCCTTCTCCTTCTTCTCCTCCTCCTCTTCCTTCTCCTCCTCCTCTTCCTCTCTTTCTTCTCCTCCTCCTCTTCCTTCTCCTCCTCCTTCTTCCTCTTTTGAAACCCTGTGGTTCACAGGACAGGACTAACAGAAGATGTGTGAGAGACTATCTGATCCAGCATCTGTTTGAACCCAGGGCCCTGCCAGAATCAGGACAACAGGACAACAGGGTACAGGACAGGCTTTTGCCTCCAGGGAAGAAGGTCACCTTCAACATTGTGTGATCCCTAGGCAATTGTCAAGCTGGAACTTGATGTGATACCGTATACAGCAGTGATCTGGCTGGACCCCTTTATAGAGGGCCACAGAAGCTCTGCAGGCACCATGATTTTGACCAAAGTCAGAGAAGAGTTTGAACTCAGGAAAAACTTCATTTTGCATATGCCGTTTTTCTCCTCCTGATCCTCTTCTCTGTGTTGTTGTGTGTTATGGAGGTTGGAGGGCAACTTTGTGAGGTCAGTTCTGCCCATCCACCTTTACATGAGTTCCCGTGATCTCACAGCCCCAGGCTTGTGGTGCTCGTGATCTATGCTCTGAAACACACGTGGTTTAGGGGATGTGGAGTAAAGGAGGGAGAGCGGAAAGTTGGCTGGGAAATCAGTGACTTTGAGTTGGTGCCCCCTGCATTTGGAAACTTTGGCGAGCCAGGCATGATGATATGGGCTACTTAACCACAATCCTCTGGTGGGGGAGGCGGGAGGATTGTGAGCTTGAGACGAGCATGGGGACATAAGACCCTGCAAACCAAGTAACCCGAGCGTTAGGGATATAGGTGAGTGGCAGAAAGTACAAGGCCCTGGATTCAGTTCCAACACTGGCCTAACATTGTAGGACGTTTCTGGGGGTGTGGGGGGACACCCTGGCGAGGTAAGTGCCTACCTGTGTCAGACTCCCCTTTTTCTGCTATTGATTGGTATATGCTGTCTGTCTAAAGTCATCTAGAATTGAGAAAGTCTACACGGTGATTTTTTTTCTTATTTAAAACTTACACAACGAACAACCCTGCTCATTTATTACTTCAATAGACTGTACTAGTATCCTTTCTAGAACAACCTGCCTGCTCTTTGCCATTCTAAAAGATTTTGATGAGAGAATCCATGTCCACTTTTTCATTTACTGTCAGAGGTTTCTCTGTCACATCTCATGGTTGCTACTCGCCTCCCAGCAGAATCTCTCCTGTGGAGTTTGCCAGCTCTAAACCAATGCCTAAATATTCAGTTTGGGTAAGATTTGTAATCTTCCATTGAGGAGTTGTGTCTTTGAAGGGGGCAGGAGAAAGTCTGTAGACAAGTGCTCGGGCATGGCAGGTAACACACCGTTCTGCTTGTTGGAGACCCTTGACAACATTCCTCTGGGGTTTGTTCTTGTCCATCTTTGGCTCTCCGTGGTGTCCTAGACATTTGAAGCTATAAGGCAAGTGACCCTTAGTAAGCAAAGAGTCATTGTGGCTGGCTGTTCTTCAAAGGTCAGAAAAGAAATCAAATGTATCTATTGCTCAGTTGGGAGTTGTGGTCAGTGGCAGAGGTAACTGAGGAAGACATTTACAGTCAACAGCTTCAGCGCCATTTCTGAACTCAGTTTTTGCATGCTGACAAATCTTTCACAGGGAGGACGGCTTATCAACATAAGGAGGAACAGCTGATGGTTTCTAAGAGACATTACATATGCAGTGTTGGATGGAACAGACAAAATGGGGAAGAGCCATAGAGGGCAACGGGGAACTCTGCCACCAAAGGGTGGCCCTCTGGAATTTTAACTGAGTTATCTGTAAAGTTCTGGATGACCAGTTCTTTGTCATATATTTATGGAGGGTTCAAATGCCCTGCAAAACGTACAACATCTTGGAGGTGGGAGGCGGCGTGCCCCGTCCCAAATATGTTTATTTTTTAGAGTAAAAACAAATATAAACTGAACACAAGATTTCATGTTTTTGGGTGAGTTGGCACAGAAACCAGCCTGACTCTAAAGCTAATGAAGTCAATGCTGGGAGGACAAGCAAAGACTTTCCGTTGGAAGCTGACACCTTGCTAGTTTCTGGATGGAAGATTTTGTAGTAGATTATTTTCCCATATTTAAACAGAAGCTGGCAAGTGGTCATCTAAGCATAACGACAATATGATTCAGAAAAGTGGCGTTTTTTTAAAATCATCTTTACCTATCAGTAGATGGCAGGAGATACCATCAAATTAAGTAGAAAAAGAGACACAAATGATAGAATTAAGTCATTGTTCCCTGTATACCAAGAGAAATTGATACCCAAGTAGGGGATGTGCTATTACTTCTGTACCTGGGAAGAGAATGTTTTGGCATGTAGACTTGGATTCAATTATTTCTAGCATATTAAATTGGGAAGACTGCAGTTGGTTTAGAGAATGGTCCAAATGTTGGAACTAAATTCAGCCTTTTGAGGAGACACCTGGAGGAATGATTCATCACTCACTCGCTGAGACTAATTGAACATTAGAACTGTGTTAAGTGGATTCACACACTGTGGAGGAATCCAGGAGTTTTTCTTATTTGCTTCCTTTCTTTCTTTTTCTCTATGAGCAGAGAGGAGGAAAGAGCCAATGAACAGCAGCAGTAATTAGGGCAACCCCCATCATAAACGTCACGGCTTAAGACGAGCGGGGATACAGCACTACAGTTCAAACAGTCCTAGCTAAGCTTAAGCGCACTTTCTGTATGCCTACTTGGTGCTTACTCCAGGAGCTGTTATTTCCTTATCCCAGTAGAGGTCACTTTCAAGATTAAATTTGGTTTCCCTCTGGCATTCTGAAGTATAGGAGTCTCTTAGAAGCACTGGCTGCACGTTTCCCTAATTCAGAGATTACAGGGAGGGAAACAACTGTGGAATTGTCAAGACTTAGTGTTTGGCAATCTTCAAATGTATGGATTCCTTTTGGCCTCTGGTCAGCACATTTATGGCATGATTGTAACGAAACATGTAAAACAAGAACTTAAAATCAAACTTGTCACTTGAGTGTTAGGTTTTGAAGAACTTTTCAGAAAGTAATTTAATCAAAATACTGGGTTTTTTTCAGACTTAGACACTAGCTTACTGCAAACCATCCATTAGGTCAGAGGAACAAACTGCAAACACCAGAAGAGTCCACATCTAGTACTGGTCTAGTTTATTTTCAAGGTTCTTACCGTCACAGTATGTCTGTGTAGCTCAGTGGGTGGAAGCCATGTGCTATAACACAGGATTAATCTCTCAACACAGAACACAACTGAAATTGTTTGCAAATCTACCCTTTAACCCTTCCTAAAATTTCTTTACTGGGGGAGAATGCCACATTGTCTTCTAATTTTAAAAATCGTCAGAACTAACATGAAACACCATGTCGAAGAATATAAAATCAAACACACGCACATTTTGCTAGCGTCTATGATGTACCACCTGGAATTTCCAAAGTTGACAACCAGTTGGTATGACCTATCATGCTGTCATGGAATTGCAAATGTTCTCTGGAGTCACAGTGCAGGACTTGCCTGGCCAATTATAAGGGTTTGTCCATTTGCTGTATGATGGAGACAGAGTCCTCTGTAGCCCTGGCTGGAACTGGCTATGTAGCCAAGCAAGACATTGCCCTCCTGGTCTTATTGCTTTAGCCCTTCAAGTGCTGAGATTACAAATGTATTGCCACCATGCCAAGTTTAGGTGGCAGAACCCTGTGCCTGCCACATAGGCAAGCAATTTACCAACTGAACTACATCCCATTCTTATAACTTTGTTCTTGTTTAATGACAGCTTTTCATACTCCAGGATGATGACAAATCTCAGGGTGGTCCTATTCTGTTTCTCCTGATTTCCATTCCAGAAGACTCTGCTGTGCTGGCTTGTGTGGAGAACTGTCTCCTAAGCTCAGCCGCTGAGAATAGATGTTGGTATTCTTCCCACATCACCTCCCTCACTGTCTCAACCTGTTTATAACCAAGAATCTTATAATTCCATTATATAATAAGTTATAAATAATCGTTAAAGCCTAAGAACTAGCTCTCCTAAGGGTATTTTAATAGAACACGTTTTACAGCCAAAGAGATGTGTCTGCAATCAGATAATTGTGCAGCATGGCAAAGGATTTGAGGCTTATCCTACTTGAAAGCTAGCTTGTCACAATTTCATGGTGTCTTGCAGAGGGCGAGACTTCTTAATGAGAGACAAAGGCAACTTTACTACTTGTTGTATCCACACACTGGTACTAATCCTCACAGGGTGCTGTGGTATATGGTCATGTGATGCTAGTACCTTCAGGGGATTGTGAACTTAGTCCACCGACATCTTCACCACTGGAAGTACCCGTGTCTGCCTGCCTGTTGTGTTGAAGGGAGACACTATTTATTGCAAGACTGTTCATGAAATAACCATACTAGGGTAAAAATAGATGCAAAAACATGAAAGACTCAGAAACTTATCCCCTAATAACAACTGGGGATCCGTAAGAATAATGGCGGGATCCTGTATTTGAAAAATTTTAAATCTTACTAGAGTCTGCCATGTAGTTTTTTTTATATATACAGTGTTTGACTTGAGTTTTCCAAATTATCCCAGAAAGCTGGTTTTTCTGCTTTAAGTGTGTTTCTATCAATACATACATAATTAAGATCTTGTTTTCCCTGGCAATAAGAGATATACATTATCATTATAGAAAATTTAGCAAAACATAAAGAAAACCAAAAAAAGCACTTCAAACATTACTCCTTAGAGGTACTATATTAAAATTTTCATTTACAGTTTTTATTTTGCTTTTTACTTATGTATTTATTTATGTATGTCTGTTCGGAAGCATGTGAAATTGAATGCAGTTGCCCTTGGAGAATAGAAGAGGGTGTTGAACTTCTTGGATCTGGAGTTACAGGTCCTTGTGAGTTACCCTACTCGGGTGCTGGGAATCAGACTCGGTTCTTTGGAAGAGCAGATAGCGCTCCTAAACCATTGAGCCATCTCTCAGACCTTCAAATACTGGCTTTTTAAATATCTCAATATATATACTTCTTCATTCAAATTGTGATAATGCTATATCTTATGTACCATGTTTTTATAACATTTTTATTTATATCCTGGAAGCATCAATTTCAAGACATAAATTTTTTTTTAAAAAATTGTGATTATAAAGACAATCACATAATATTCCATCATGAAGATGCCAGTTCTTTCCACATTAAAAACCTTTTCTACAAATGCTAGCATGTCCTACTGCCTGGCACTCAGATGCCTTTTAGTGACTTGGCTGGGTCTTTTTGAGACAGGTTATTTAGTAGGAATATCTAATTGTCCATAAAGTTTGTTGATCATTACCACGAGACTAGTTTTAAGAAACCTTGCACCAACTTACACATAGCACAATATAGCTTAGTGTGTGATTGTGTGTGTGTGAACACAGATATGTGTGTTTGCAGAATTGGTTGCTGGTTTTGTGCAGTGTGTGCAGAGGTCAGAGGACACCCTCGGTGCCATCTCTAGGAAACTTTCCTATTTGTTTGAGACAGGGTCTCTCTTATTAGTTTGGAATTTTGTATATCAGGCTAGGTGACCCACAGACTTTTAAGGATCATTTCCTTCTACCTCCCATCTTGATAGTGATGAGGTTGTTGTCATCTGTCACCATGACTGTATTTTTACTTGGGTTCTGGAGATTCAAACTCAGGTCTTCATGCTTGTAAAGACAACACAGTTTCAACTGACCCATATCCCGTATTTCCAGCCTATGTGATGCAATATTTGAGGTCATTTTTCCTCCGTGTCTTCATTGCAACTGAATGCTTTGGTTTTGAAAGTCCTTTAATAAGATAGTTGAGAAAGTATTTCTGAGGCTTTTATTTGATCTTCAGTAAGATGAAGATCCTGATTTTCCTTGCTGCATGACAGATCTGATTTCAGGATTCTGTGACGACCCAAATCTACCAGTGCTCACATATGGTTTATAGCATGGTGTAGTATTTGCAAACAGCCCATGAAGATCTTCCTGTAAACTTTACATAATCTTTAAAGTTCTAATACTGCTAAATGCAATGTAAAAGCTCTCAAAGCCTTGTCATGTTTTGTGCTTTAAGGAATAATGACAAAGAAAAAGTCTGTACATATTGAATGTAGATATGAATTTTCAAAAACAGTATTTGGCATACTGGATTTTATGAAATATATCTCCAATATATTTTTAATTAAATCTATTCTACTTTTTAAATATTTGGAAATTAAGAATTACCTCTTAAAGCAACAACTAACCATTATCCATATGCCTTCTATTTATTAGAAACTCTTGCCCACAAAAAGCTTTATATTTATTGCAATTTCCAGGTTATCTTTTTAACAGTAACATTTTAAACATTTCTTTACATACAAGTAACTGAATATATTCTTATATATTCTATATGTGGTCCAGATGAGGACATTCACTCATTCACCTTCTAAGCAGCTTTTTTTTTTCTTTGCAGTGAGCTGTTATTACTTACTCAGTTGTGGTACTTTTTCGGTCATGTACTATTTTGAGTGTCTGTAAAATGTTATGTGCATTATTCTTCACACATTTATTACTGAGTGCCAGTCTCACCTTGGATACAGGCTGCAACTACTGATGCTCATCTGTCAGGGCCTGGCTTAGAAACAGTAGAAATATTAAATTTTATGCATTGATAAGGGGGAGTAAAACAACAGAAGAGTCTAACGCTTACTAAAGTTCCAACATATGCTCCAGAATCTTAACAAGAGTAATTTCCAAAATTTAAGAAGACAATTAATGGTGAAATATTCCCTGGCTTTTTGCCAGCCTCTATTTTTAAAGGCCTTTTAACCTGTTGAATAACAGGTTATTCAACACACACACACACACACACACACACACAAACACACACACACAGTTTTCTAGTGTGACATAGCCAGCTGTTAAGGGAGTTGCAATCTTTTGTGGAGAGCATGACTCTCTGGGGAGCATGTGGATTTTGTGCATGTGGCAGTGGCAAGAGTGGGGGTCTCCTTGGGAGACCCCGTGCATCCTTTGGAAGTGGCATCGGTGGGGAGGATAGACAGATCAGGAAGGACTGAAGGTTTTACTCTCGTTTCTCTTTCCGAGTTAATAAAGCTGGAGCCTGGCTTCGTGCACAACCAATGGGTGTGAGTTTTTCTGACAGAAATTTACCGTCCTTCACTGATCATGCAGTGCTTCAGATAATAAATAGTTTAAACCAGTACATTGCTGGTAACTTATTAGACAGCATAAAATAAGGAAAATAATGCTGAGGTCTAGGGTGACGGAGGTCCCAGAAGCTAGCTAGACAGGGGTTTTACCGTGCTTATAGGCCTAAAGAGCTTAGGTGCTGGGTGGAGTGCTATGTTCTTACTTATTTTAAAGTTATTTTCCTTATGTTTTTCTACAAAGATTATTCTCTTCCTTCCAAGAGAAAAATAGAAATAGCTTATCTTGTCATGAGCCTGGTATATAGTTTATTTTTCTATTTCATCCCTATTATCTTCCAAATCTAGTTAACACATCCATACTGAAGATACGATAGAGGACATAGACTCATTGGTCAAAGAAAACATCAAATCTAATAAAAGTTTAAGGCAAAATATCCAGGAAATATGGGACACCATGGAAAGACCAAACCTAAGAATAATAGGGATAGAAGAAGGAGAAGTGCAACTCAAAAGCACAGAAAATATATTCAGCAAAATCTTAGAAGAAAACTTTCTCAACCTAAAGAAAAATATGAATATGAAGATACAAGAAGTTTACAGAACATCAAATAGACTGGACCAAAAAAAAGTCCCCTTTCCATATAATAATCAAAACACTAAACATGCAGAGTAAAGAAAGAATATTAAGAGTTGCAAAAGCCAAGTAGTAAATAAAGGCAGACATATCAGAATTATACTTGACTTCTCAATGGAAACAGTGAAAGCCAGAAGGTCCTGGCCAAGTGTTAGGCAGACATTAAGAGACCACGATGTCAGCCCAGACCACTATACCCAGCAAATCTTTCAGTAACCATAGACAGACAAAACAAGATATTCCATGACAGAAGCAGATTTAGCCAATACCTAGCCACAAACCCAGCCCTACACAAATTACTAGAAGAAAAACTCCAACCCATGGAAGTCAGGTACATCCACTAAAACACAGACAATAGGTGGTCTCACAGCAGCAAATCATAAAGAATGGAAAAACACACACAATAACATCACCAACAACTAAAACTAAAAAACAGGAACTAGCAAACACTGGTCATGAATATCCCTTAATATAAATGGACTCAACTCACCTACAAAAAGACACAGGCTAACAGATTGTAAACAGAAACAGAATCCATCCTCCTGCTACAAACAAGGAACACACCTCAATCTCTAAGACAGACATCGCCTCAAAGTAAAGGGTTGGGAAAAATTTTCCAACCAGATGGATTCAAGAAGCAAGCTGGTGTAGCTATCCTAATATCTACCAAAAGAGACATCAAGCTAAAATCAGCCAAAAGAGAAAAAGAAGGACATTTCGTATTAGTCACAGGAAAAATCCATCAAAAGGAAATCTCTTGAACGTCTATGCCCCAAATACAAAAGCACCCTCATCTGTATAAGAAACACTACTAAAGACTAATAGTGAGAGACTTCAACACTCTCTCTCAGCCACGGACAGGTCTTCCAGATAGAAACTTAACAGAGAAATAAGGGAACTAACAGATGTTACAATTTAAATGGCCTTAATGCTCTTAATCTACAGAGCATTCCATCCAAACATAAAAGAATACACCTTTTTCACAGCAACTCATAAAACCTCAAAAATTGACCACATACTAGGTAAGAAAACAAACATCAACAACTAAAAAAAAAATTGGAATAACACCTTGTATCTTATCAGATCACCATGACTTAAAATTAGAATTCACGAGCAGCACTAATTTCAGAAACCCATAAACACATGGAAATTAAACAATGCTCACTTGAATCACCAATGGGTCAAGGAAAAAATTAAAGACTTCCTAAAATTCAATGAAAGTGATCATACAACATATCCAAATTTATGGGAAAAAAAAAAGAAAGTAGTGTTAAGAGGAAAGTTCATAGCACTAATGTCTACATAAAAAAGCTGGAAAAATCCCACACTAGCGAGTTAACAGAACACCTGAAAGCTCTAGAACAAAAGGAAGCAAACTCATCCAGGAGGACTAAACGGTAGGAAATAATCAAATTTAGAGCTGAAATCAACAAAATAAAAATAAAGAAACAATACAAAGAATCAATGAGACAAAGTGTTGGTTCTTCGAGAAAATCAACAAAATAGACAAACCTTTATCAAAACTAGTCAAAAGGCAGAGAGGGAATATCCAAACTAACAAAGTCAGAAATGAAAAGGGGACATAACAACAGGTAATAAGGAAATTCAGGAAATCATCAGTTCATACTTTGAAAACTTATACTCCCCAAAACTGGAAAACTTAAAGGAAATGGAGAGTTTCTAGAAAATATCACCAAAATTAAATCAAGATGAGATAAGCAAATTAAATAGACTTATAACTGCTAAAGAAATAGAAACAGTCATCAAAAGTCTCCCAACAAAATAGAGCCCAGGCCCAGATTGTTTCAGCACAGAATTCTACAAGATTTTCAAAGAAGAACTAATACCAATCCTCCTCATTTTTTTTCCACACAATAGAAACAGAAGGAACATTGCCAAACTCTTTTTACAAGGCTAAAATTACCCTGATACCCAAACCACACAAAAACATTATTAGGAAAGAGAATTACAGACCGATCTCACTCATGAATATTGATGCAAAAATACTTAATAAAATACTGGCAAACTGAATCCAAGAACACATCAGAAAAATCGTCTACCATGATCAAGTTGACTTCACCCCAGAGATGCAGGGATGGTTCAACATGCAAAAATCTGTCAATGTAATCCACCATATAAACAAACTGAAAAAAAACCCTGCATGATTATCTCATTACATGCTGAAAAAACCTTCGGGAAAATACAGCATCCTTTCATGATAAAGGTCTTGGAGAGAGCAAGGATACAAGGAACATACCTAAACATAATAAAAGCAATATACAGTAAGTCAACAGCCAACATCAAACTAAAGGGAGAGAAATTCCAAGAGACCCCACTGAAATCAGAAACAAGACAAGGTTTTCCACTCTCTCCATATCTGTTCAATATAGTACTTGAAGTTCTAACTAGAGCAATAAGACAGCAAAAGGAGATCAAGGGGATACAAATTGGAAAAGAAGGAGTCAAACTCTCACTATTTGCCAATTATACGATAGTTTACATAAGTGACCCCCAAAAAATCTACCAAGGAAATTCTACGACTCATAAACACCTTTAGCAATGTAGCGGGGAAAAGATTAACTCAGAAAAATCAGTAGCCCTCCTTTACACAGATGATAAATGGACCGAGAAAGAAATCAGAGAAACATCACCTTTCAGAATAGACAAAAATAACGTAGAGTATCTTGGATTAACTCCAACCAAACAAGGGGAAGACCTGTATGACAAGACTTTAAATCTTTGAAGAAAGAAATTGAAGACACCAGAAAATGAAAAGATCTCTTATGCTCTTGGGTAGGTAGAATTAACATAGTAAAAATGGCAATCTTACCAAAAGCAGTCTACAGATTCAAGCAATGCCCGTCAAAATCCCAGCAAAATTCTTAAAAACCCAAGATAGCCAAAACAATCCTGAACAATAAATGAGTTTCTAAAGGCATCACAATCCCTGACTTCGAACTCTACTACAGATCTACAGTACTGAATACAGCCTCGTATTGGCATAAAAACAGACAGGAGGACCAATGGAACCAAATCAAAGATCCAGATATCAATCCACATAACTACAAACACCTGATTTTTGACAAAGAAGCAAAAATATAAAATGGAAAAAAAAGCATATTCAACAAATGGTGCTGGCATAACTGTTAGCAGCATGTAGAAGAATGAAAATAGACCCATATCTGTCAGCATGCACAAAAGTCAAGTCCAAGTGGATCAAAGACCTCAACATAAAACCAATCACGCTGAACCTCATAGAAGAGAAAGTGGGAAGTACACTTGAATGCATTGTCATAGGAGACCACTTCCTAAATATAACCTCAGTAGCATAGACACTGAGAGAAACAATGAATAAATGGGACTTCCTGAAACTGAAAAGCTTCTGTAAAGCAAAGGACACAGTCAACAAGACAAAACGGCAGCCTACAGAATAGGAAAAGATCTTCACCAACCCTGTATCACAGAGGGATGATCTCCAAAATATACAAAGAACTCATGAAATTGGTCATCAAAAGATCAAATAATCCAATAAAAAATTGGAGTACAGCCCTAAGCAGAGAACTTTCAACAGAAGAATCTAAAATGGCTGAAAGACACTCAAGGAAATGCTCAACATCCTTAGTCATCAGAGAAATGCAAATCAAAACCACTCTGAGATTCCATCTTATAACTGTCAGAATGGTGAATATCAAAAACATTGATGACAGATTATTCTGGGGAGGATATGGGGTAAAGGGAAACATTCCTCTATTGCTGGTGGGAGTGCAAACTCGTATAGTCACTTTGGAAATCAGCATGGCAATTTCTCACAAAAGTAGGAACCAACCTACTTCAAGAACCAGCAATATTATTTTTAGGTATATACCCAAAGGATGCTCAATTATACCACAAGGACATGTGCTCAACTATATTCATAGCAGCATTATTTGTCATATCCAGAACCTGAAAACAACCAAAATGCCCCTTGACTGAAGAAAGCATAAAGAAGATGTGATACATTTACTCAATGGAGTACTACACAGTGGAAAAAATTAACATCATTTTGAAATCTGCAGGCAAATGAATGGATATAGAAAACATCATATTGAGTGAGGTAATCCAGACCCAGAAAGACAAATATAATATGTAATCACTTATAATTGGCTTTTAGACCTAAAGCAAAGAAAAAACAGCCTACAGTTCACAATCCCAGAGAACCTTGACAACAAAGAGGACCCTAACAGAGACATATATGGATCTAATGTACATGGGAAGTAGAAAAAGACAAGATCTCCTGAGTAAATTGGGAGCATGGGGATCGTGTAAGAGGGCAGAAAGGGAGTGGGGAGGAAGGGAGAGGAGAGGAGAAAAATGTATAGCTCAATAAAAATAACTAAAATTTAAAAAATACTAAAAAGTCAAGATTATGCTCTGTCTGTTCCACATGGAAGACTATTTGTCATGGACTGACCTTCCTCGGAGCGTTTATTCCTGAAGGCATGCTTCGGGATGCCACCAATTCTGTCCTCGACTCCTAAATTCTTGCCTGTGGTTCTTTGTTCCAGACAGCATTCTTTCCTCATGAAATACATCCTTTTTCTCATTATATCTTCCCATAAAACTTGCATCAATTTGAAAATTGTAAAAGGCATTTCTTTTTATGCAGACGTTTAATTTATGTATGGTTAAATGACAATTGGGCCATATATCCTCCTGCATAGCCAACTACCCACTCCCAACTCTGCAATTTGAAAATAAATTGATGATCTGAAAACTGGCATGGGTTTTTTTTTTTTTTAAAGAAACAGCATCTTTTCAATCTCGAGTTTAGGTGATGTTTATCTGTAAAGTAAATGGGCCTGATCAGTGGACCCTGCTTCAAAGCAATTTGCAGATAGCCCTACCGCTCTTGCCTGTCTGAATCCAGACTCCCCAGGGACACAGTGGCCTGTGTGCCCCCTGTGTGAACAGATAAGACAGAGCCCCCCAACCTCTCAGCGTCTCGCCATCACACATCCAGAAACCACCGCCGTTTAGAATTGAAAGGTGTTGTTTTTGCTTCACACCCAAATGTCAGCACAGATCTGATTTTTCTTGATTGGCTCCAGGTGACGCTGAGGGGAATTCAGGAAATTATCAAAATCAATCTATCTTTAGAGGGTTCTTTGAAATGACAGAATCCGAATCAAAGTGTGGGGTATCATTTTTTTTTTTACTCGAAGCCTCCTTTCCTGATTTTCCATAGCTCTCATTCCACCAAGAAGCGGGTAAAATAACATGTTACTTTTCTTCTGAAAAAAAGTGAGTGTTAATACTTTCCACAGAACTAAGTCATAGCCAAAACAATCTAACTCCTGCTCACTGCGTTGCTTAAGGATTTAATTACTAACCTCCAGAAAGGTTAAGAAGGAAAGCATCCCCATTTCAATGAGTCAGTCATATGACTTGCACCTTAGGTATAAGAGACAGCATGATTCATAAGGGAAGGATGGAACCACTGTCCTTGGGCCCAGTTACACTTGGGCATCCACAGACATCATGATACCTTCAACTGTCAATAGGAAAGCAAGGTTCCTGCGCAAATCCAAAACACATAGGCGTCTTCTCAGAAGTAAAGAAAAACAAGTGGGGTCACCAAGTTTAACACTGGGGATATTGTTGAATGTCTGACAACACAAAATGTGGGTGAAAACTTACAGCATTGGCTTTCTCCGGGAAGCAGGTTACAAGTGTTGAATTTTAGGGCAAACCCTCAACTCTTAAACTCCAAGCTTTAAGCCACCTTTTGGCAAGATCACCAGGAATCTCTCTGTATATTACAGGAGAAATACAGCTTCCTAACCTGGAAGCGTCATTCTTAGTGGCCAGCTGTCATAGTGCTGGAAGGTGCTAATCAGAATCCCAGAGGAGAAAAGTAAAAACTAGCTCTACTCCACGGTGACTCTTGCAAGCAGAAAGGTTGGCTTGGCAAGGCATGCCCATGGGTGCAATAGTGGCACAAACATCAGGAGCACAACCAACTACTTTCTGACGGGACTGAAGCTTCACCCCATGGGTTGAAATCCATAACAGAACAAGAACCCATTGCTAGACAAATCATAACCCCCGGGGGAGAATCTGCTATTATTCTGTAAAATGGCCACATATTAAACTGACTCCAAATGACTTATTGGTATGCACATAGTTAAAGGCCTCTCTCTGCCCTTCCCCGAGAAGCTTATACATGTAGGAGATGGTGATAGACACACAACTGACCAAGGTTCAAAGAATAAGAGACCATAGAGTTTTCAGCCCTAAAGGGAACATATATGCTATACCCCCTCATCCCAAGGCTCAGAGATCATTGTGGAAGAGAGGGTAAAATGACTGCAAGTCCCAGAGGTTTTCTGAACACCTCAGGGGAAGTGCGCATATACACTCACAATGGTTGTGACAGGATGCACAAAACCTGTAGAATATCAAGGCAGTCGAAAGTGCAGCATGGAGAGGTAGGGTGGGCAGGATGTCCCACCCCTAGCTGAGAAGTTGCTAGCGACTTCTAGCTTCTGGGGCGGGGGTTGTTTTCTTTAAGAGTGTAGCTCCTGGTAGGTTGGCCATGTTTCAGTGAAAAGCCATACATCCAAGAATATATATATATAGTATATATATGTATACAATTATATATTATATAGATATATTATATGTAATGTGCATTTATATATAATATATTATATACAATTATATATAATGTATATTTATATGCGTGTGCATATTGGTCAGCACAAATTGGACTTAATACATTAAAAAAATTGGGTGGGGTGGGAAGGGGGGTGAATCTGGGAAGAGTGGAGGGAGGTGAACATGATCAATACATATCCCTAAAAGAACTAATAAAAAAGTTTGACAAATACTACTTTAAAATCTTTCTAAAGCACCCCGATGGGAATAATGGCTGTTTTCCAAAACCATTGTCACCTACCAAGAGTCACGGTCATCTTCAATTTGCCATGGGGCTATCATTTCCCAGTGAGAAAAATGCTCCCGGACTATTGCTCTGGGAAGATGATGCTGACGTGGAGTCATTTTGTCCTGGAGGAGCAGAAGCAGTCATAGCGCAGGGAAGAGTTGCTCGTCATTCTCAACGACAAGAAACACCAGCTTGGCCTGCATTGTTCTGTCTCGTCATTGTGCTTTCTCGTCACATTATGCTGATGCACCTTTTTCTCCCCCCCCCCTTTCTTTTTCTTTTTTTTTCTCCAGATTTTATTTTTGGGCCGGACACGGCAACTGACCTACAGGTTTTTGAAAATGCCTGCAGGCATTTGAAAGCATCATCTTCCTTCTCTTTTCCATTGGACACAGCTGTCTACTGCAGGACACCTTATCGGGATGATTTTTAAGAGTTTATCCGTCATGTGACTTTTGAGATACCAGACCCATCAAGCAAGCATCTCTCTCACGACATGGTAGCTTGCTTGCGTGACGAGTAAAATGGAGCTGTGATAACAAATGGGAGGGGCTAGAACTCAGAGTGGCGCCCTGAAGGAGCTAGGGACAGGGCGAAGGTGAGGCAAGCTGCATCCTCTCCCACAAGGACGTGGAGCAGATGCTTTAGCTGGCACTAGTGTGGGCAGGACACAAGCGCCAGTCACTCCCTGCTCCCCTGAGGCACCCTGAAAACATAGGCAATGTCTACTGCCACCTACTTCCCCGCCCAGTGTCCCAGAGAAGGTTTATGTTGCCTCCATTAGGAAAAAACCCACAACATGGCTGTTACAATACCAACAGAGCCTTCTTGTCAGTGATTTGGAAGAGAGCTAGCGTGCTACGGTAGACTTTCTAAATTAAGAATTATTAGTCTGCGAAAGGAGAGGACTGGAGGCCCAAAGTCCTAGGCAAGAAAGCCGATCGAGGCTGTTAGTCAAGTTATTCTGTCTTGCATGGTAAGGTTGATGGTATCGCTAAAACTGCGGCCCGAGATGATTTGAGGCCGCAGGGACACAGTGACCATGTTCTCTGTGTCTCTAGCAAAGAATTGAGCAGGATTAGGAGTGCCAATGTATAGCTGTATTAAACAGGAGAGTAGGGGCATTATATACACTCCTTAGAGTGGCAGAAGGGGCAAGTCTCCCCCACCTTCTTCCCTAGTTTTATACCTTCTTTGCAAAAGGGAGGAGAAATGGTGCCTGACAGGGATGGACCGTGGGCTGTCCCAGGACACTCGTTCTTTGCTGGCAGTAGATGCAGTGGTCTGGCAGTCCATTGTGTGTCCCGCCATTAGCTTTCTACAGCTCACAGTTGTGTGTGTCTGATCCTAAGGCCCTCCTCAGAATTTCTTCGTTACCTGATTAACTTTATTACTTTCGTGTTTTGAATATAATTGATATGGTGGGATCTAATTAACTGAAAACCATACACTCTTTTATTTTTGTAAATGAAGAGGGGGGATATTTGTCCAGTTCAGAATGGGAATAAGCTCCTTATTACAAGATCTTTCAACTTCTCTTGCTCTCACAGAACAAGCCTCAGTCGTGTCTTCTCTTACACTGCAGTGCTCTCTTTTCTGGAATGTTCTGCAGTGCTCTCTTTTTTTTTGGAATGTTCTGCATGTTCTCTGTTCTGGAATGTTCTGCATGCTCTCTGTTCTGGAATGTTCTGCAGTGGTCTCTGTTCTGGAATGTTCTGCATGCTCTCTTTTCTAGAATATTCTGCATGCTCTCTTTTCTGGTGTGTTCTTCATGCTTCTGGGATGTTCTCCTTGGTCTCTTGCATTCCAACCTTATGGCTTTCTGTCTTTTCTCCATGCTGCAACCATGGTACTAATCCCAAAATGTAGCTAGGCCGCGTCTCTCCTGAACCCTCCAAAATTTTCTCATATCAAAGTTCTAACTTTAGCAGCCAAACCCTGAATATGGTGACTTGCACCCATCCTCCAAGCCCAGTAACCTTGTATCTATCTTGCACCCATTTTTGCCAGGCCAACCTGACATCTTTACTAAACCACATTAGACACATCTCACCTCCAAGGTTTCTGCCTGGACTGTATCGCTTTAAGACAATTTAATCCATCCTTCACTTACTTTAAATTTCTTCATAAAAGGTGCCCTATCAAACAATTGCCCTTGACTACTTTCTCAGACCTCTGTGCACTGACACTTACATTCTTTAAAGCTATCTGACACACTAGCTTTTGTTCTTTTTAGTTAGAGCACAACTCTTTGTGAGTTGAGGTTTTGTTTGTTTGTTTTAACTCTTGCCCCAGTACCTTAGATACTGCCAGAAATCTACTAAGAGTTTTCCTCAGTTGATATTTGTGGATAAATGGTTTGCAATGCTTATTTGCGTGTCTGCACTGTTTTCTCGCTCAGCTTGGCTTGTAAGCACTTTCCTGCCTTCCTGCTTTTGTGTGGCTCCTTTCTTGGACTGGTGTGCCTTTGTTGTTTTATGAGGACTTCATGTTCAAGCCCTTCCTTTTCTTAAGACTCTCATTCTCCAGGAAGCTTTGCATTGTTCTGTTCTCAAAGCTGAATGTGTCTCTTGGCTTTCACGGCGTGGCTTGTGTCTTTCACGTTTCTGTCTTAGCACATGAATTATACTGTGATTCATCTTCATGACTGGGAACTATCTGAATTGGGAGCCTGTCTGATTTATCTCCATCCCCCAGAGACCAAATGATACTCATTGCTTTACATGTAGGCAGTGCTACAAGCAGATTTGTCTCACGCAAAAAAAATGACAGTGTTGTTGTGTCAGCATTGATTGGGTGGTGTGATATCTAGTGAGGAATCGCTGTAGAGATCTTTACAATTCTGAAATTTCCCTTTCCAAAATTTGTTCCTCGCAACTCTTGATCTGGTGTTTTATGCATAGTAGGAGATGTAGAGAAATGCTCTTGAGTGTGATCATTTTGCTTTAATGCATGCTGAAAGAGACATACGGAGAGAAGACAAGTTACCTAAGAAGAATACCCAATGTCTTACTGAGCTCCTTCTCCTCCACAGTGACTGGGAAGAAATTACATTTCTAGGGAATTTGTTCAACACCTTTCACCACTCCAGAAAACACTCTCTCTACCTTTCTGTTGAAATACTCTTCTGTGATCTAGCAGGAGAATCAAGACTGGGGAAGGACATTCCCAGGACATTCCTGAAGGACACCTATTTAATACTTTGATTTTTCTCAGAATGGATTTTCCAACTCCGGGCTGTTGGGATTCTGCCCAGAAGCGCACAGAATACATGTGCAGCCGCTGGCCTAATTGGAAAGTTTGGCTCTGGTGACACTGAAGTTCATTAGGCTTCTACTAGGGGTAGAAGTTGTGAAATTTCTGCCCAGCCAAGAGTTTAGATTTTAAATGAGAAATATAGATTAGCATTTGACATAATAGAATAATGGACTTCAGGATTACCTTCCTAGTGACAAAAGCAGGAACGTGAATCCACTGTAGGGTTCCTTGTTTAATCAATAAATAAAGGAGAGGCAAGATTTATTTCTTCTGAGGCAATGGACACCATCATTTTTCTTAATTATCCTTACGTTTGCCTTTCCTACTTTCAAATTCTTTCCAAGTAAAAAGTCCTCTACATTGAGAAAAGAATACCCCCACTTCATGTGTGTGTGCGCGTATGTGTTTCTTCCTTTTTCACACATACAGTTTGACTTTTTTTTTCTTTTTTTACTGCAATAGCTACAGTTCTTAATAAAAATCTATTAAGGTCAAAGATTTTGCAAGGTTGTCCAGGCTACCTTAGGGGCCAGAGGTTCCAGCTGACAAGGAGAAATAGGAAGGCAGCTGTGGGAGAGAAAACAAATAGTTTGAACTCTGGATCCACAGATGGTTGTGCCTGCCAACTGTTATGAGCCAATGAATATCTGGCCCGTCATTTGTCATATTTATTGCAGTACACAATGCTGTAATTTCTCATGGCATGGCTATTTATCTTGCTGTGTTCTCCGAACAGCTAAAAGCGTGGCCATGTTGGAGCATATGTATAGCGTTTTGGCCTCATCTTTAAATAGCAGCACTGTGAATTGGCACGTCGGTCCCCTCCCAGGACTGGGATCCGGGATGCTTCCGAAGTAGCTAAGAGGAAGACATTGGGAGGCTCAGACAATGGAGATGGTGATCCTGGTCTGTTCCTGCGTGCTTAGCGGAGGGGATTCAAAGCATCCGAGGTTTTCTGCCGCAGTTTCTTCCTCTTTAGGCGTGGTCAGGTGTCTTCCTGGGGTGGACGCCGTTAGAGTGACGGCTACCATGCCAAGAAGACCCTCGGGAGCCTGCTGACGTTTCCCAAAGTGTACAGAAATGAAATTGACTCAGGGAATGGGGACCTTGAGAGTGAGAGTAAGAAGCACACTACCGAGTTGCTGGTTTCCGACAGTGTTCCTGGGAACACTGGGGTACAGCAAGGAGCAGCAGGAACACCTGTCTTTACTGGCACCTCCATGACTGGCGGTGGTGAGTCAGTGAACAGAGGCCACGTGATGCCTAACAACAGAAGGTCTGACTCACGGGTGGGCTGAGAGAGCGCTTGGGGTACTGTTTATCGCTTGGCATACATATCTCAGAATCCACGTCGGCTGAATCCCTGGGTCCATGAGGCTTGGATTTGGGGCAAACTTCAGTGTCTTTTGCAGCTTCCATGAGTGGCAGATGAGAAACTGGGACCTGCTGTGCATTCATCCCGGATAAGCTACACCCAGTTCCTTGGGCGTGAAGACTCACACTTTGTTTAGGTTGCTCTATGAATTGCGGGAAAACGGCTCTCAGCCACAGAGTCCTGTTGAACACCAGCCCCTGTAAGTCTCCTCATCGAGACAGTAGAAGGGTGTACGGTGTTCAGCAGAAGAAAGAAAAGACACCAGTGCCAGCTGTATTATCACTGCGGTTAAACATTTGGATAAACATCTGGACCACATCAACCTCTGGCCTGGTCAGCCGCGGGGGAGGGGCGGTGGGGTGTGTGGTAGGGAGGCAGCAGGGCTCTTCTCTGGCTGGCCCCGCCTTTCCTTCCATGCTCCCTCCATCCTGGACTACGCATAAGGGAGAATGTTGAGAAGGCTCTGCAGTGTAATTCCCACAGCAGCATTCTGAATTGTTTTCTTTCCTTAGGGGCGAGAAGGATGATGATACCCGTGGCGGCTCTGAGGCCGAGCACTTAGGCTGTCTGAAGTTGAAAAGGCTGTATGCAGAGGTACAAAGAGCAGGCGACCTGGCAGACGTGTGAAATACACATAGAAAGCTGCGCAAGAAAGTCAGAAAGGTTAAGACGCAAAAAACAAAAAAAGAAGAAGAAGAAGAAGAAGAAGAAGAAGAAGAAGAAGAAGAAGAAGAAGAAGAAGAAGAAGAAGAAGAAGAGACTTAGAGACTTTTGAAAAATACCAAAGGAGACATGGACTTTAAAGCTATTGTTGGCACTTAGGGCTTGGAATGGTAATCCAAGGTCAGTGGATAGCAATAAAAAAGCCACTATTTTGAGCCCTCTTTTGCATCCGTCTCCTCGAGTAAGCTTTTAAGAGCCGGAAGCAAGATGTCTAAAATGACCACCAAAGAAGATGCTCAGATTTTCAGGTCTAGACACTGGTGTCCAGTTGTAAGGGACACAGGAACCACATGAATAGGACAGAGTAAGAGGGATTCAAGTGGCTTCAAACTGTGTAGGTGTCCCCCATTTTCCAGCAGGGGGTTCTGATTCAGCACATTGTTTGGGCACATTTCACTGGGAAGAGAATCTGGCAGTCAGCACCCAAACCGAGGCAGAAGGTGGGAGAGCTAAAGAGACTAGCAGAGCGGTGAGGAGAGTGACCTTAGTCAAGGGTGCTGTTGAGAAGAGAAGAAGCCATGATAGAGGATGCGCAAGCTTTCTCACAGGTCACCTACACACAAAGGACAAAGGTCCTCAAAACACAGCAACACTTGGGCTGTTGTTTTAAACCCTGGTGACGGATGGGAGGTGACTCCAAGAGAGTGTCCTCTTGTCTCTCAAAACCAGCCGTCTTTAGAAGGGGCTTCCTACGATACGAGCATCAGCTCTGTGTCCTTCTTCCCTCCATCTCTCACAGCCTGAGCTTCTGAGCCTGGAGGAAGGACTGTCTGAGTTGGGATATGTTTAAGAGGCTTATTCTGACGCCTCGCTGGAGAAAGAGCTGGGAGGAGAAATAAGCATTTGCTTCATGGCGATGCTGGACAAGTAGATGGCTCTAACCCTCCTTTCTCTCACACTGGAATGAGAAGATTAGCCAGGGGGAATCCATGGTGCTCCCTTCTAGTGCCCCCCCGCCCACTGTTTTGATTTTATTGGCCTTCTTCAAGGCTTTCTGTGAATTTTCTTTTGGGCCTATGACATAGCATATATATATATATATATATAATTAGATCCACAGGCATTTTGTTTTTTTTTTTTTTGATTACTTTAAATAAACAGCAAACACCCTTAAATCACTGAAATGTGACAAGAAATGAAACTTTAGCTGGAATTCACGCAGTGCATGAGGTTTAACTGTGTTCTGTTGACACTGGCCTAAACAGCGTGAAGGTGTCCTCCAGCTCACTGTTCTTCATACAGCAGCCATAGCCCCATGCAGTATGGTTGAGACAGGGACTGGAAAGGGACGCAGCTTCGGGCAGGAGCCTTGCCACTAATTAGCAATGTGACTTTGGACAAATCTCCTTCTATCTTGGCACTGGTTCCTCGTCAGTACGGTAAGTGGGTTGACCTATATTGTCTCCCAGGCCCTTTCCAACTTCAGCATTTTAAAAAGCCCATGATTTCAAGCCAAAAACAGTATTACGGGATGAGCTGACGGTATGTATAAGTGCGAGTTGATTAGGCAAGTGGCATAGAATTTAGTTTTTAAATTGGCTTTCACAATAATGAATCATGGGGTGATGCTAGGGAGAGGGGGCTACGTTAAATGCAAGCATTCGAGAAAGCATGGCCTGTTTTGAACAATGGCTGAAAATAACCTTTCATTCTTTGCCCTTATATTTCTTCTAATGGATGCCACGAAATGGGTACTCAGGCTGAGTAGTGGCTTTCGTTCCATTTTAAGTCACCCCGTCACGCTGTGGGCTGCTGCTTTCCGTGTTAGCTGGCATTGCAGGATGCAGCACTCAGCAGAATGAAGAGTCAGAGATGCGACCTGGGTGTCAGAAACAATCCCTACCATCTACAGACCAGCTATCATTTAGAGGGTAGCATTTAGAACATCCTTAGATAATTCGATATCTTGTCCCTGGCAGGGAGGATGTCAACCCGAGTTAATTTTTTTTTTTTTATCATCAGACATGGCAGGACAAGATGACATTAAAACGTTTGAAAGCAACCATTCTGGAGGCATATTTTAAAAAGTCAAGCAAACCTTTAAGGAGCTTAGGGAGTCCTAGCATTGATCTCCTATAGCCACGGGACCCAAAGATAAAATGGTAGTTGCCAATGGACATTTCACACCACTGTCCAGAATAAACCTAGCTATCTCCTATCTTATCATTTCTCTTCTGTGATATCAGTCTCCCATCTTTGATTGTAGAAGAACTTTGATTGTAGAGAACTATTTTATTTCTTCACTGAGTTGGCATGGGGGAATTAGTATATGGGTGGCATTTGCTTTAGCTATAACCTAAAGCCCAGAAATGAGAATGCTGGGGACTCCTGAAAATTGGGAGGTGCCTGTTGGCTATCCTGTGGCTGCTCTACTCTTCTAGATAGGCTGTGAAAGTTCCAGATGGGCACACAGGTGACTGGAAAAGCAGGGAGATAGGCCTCACACTTTGTTTTCTCTGTGTGTCCACATGCACACTTGCCTCTGGACACCAACATCAAATATTGAGGATCTTCTTCAGTCTTTCTTATTTTTTGAGACAGTCCGTTTCACTGAACCAGCTCCTCATTGATCAGCTAGGTTGGTGGCGAACAAGCTACAGAGGGATTCCGCCTGCATCCCCTGCATTATATACCCATTTGTTGATCCCTGGTAATGCATGTGCTGATAATCTGAACTCAAGTTCTCATGATTGCATGGCAGGTAACAGAATTTTTATTCTCTCAGGTTGTTTTTTTTTTTTCTTCTGCAAAGTTCTTCATCCCCTGAAGCAAATAAACTCCTGTCAAGTTTTTCTTGCTAGTCTGTCTGACATGTCCAGGCAGAGTTTTCGGAAATGTAGTGGCAGCAGAGGCTCCAGTTGGGGATCCCTGGAGCTGCTTGTTCAACAAATATTCCCTAAGCATAGCGTGTATAGAATAGATGTCCCTTCCTCTTTATTCATCTCTTTAAGAATTTCCTTTCCTCCATGGAAAACCGATTTGAATTGGAGGAATGACATTTAGGATTTCTCGCCTCAGAGTTCGGAAGACTGTTTTCACATAAAACACAATGAGCAGCGAAGGAATGCAGTTTCTTAAGCCCCCGAGTTAATGTATTCAGAGACCTCGTTGGAAGTTGACCCATCTTTGTAGTGAATGAAAGCACCTAGGAAAACCCAGAAACCACAGAAACTACTCTCCAGAAACAGCCAATGACAGGCGGTTGCAGTCTTTCTTCTTGGTGCTTTCACAGATAGATGCTTGTTGAGGGAACGCATTCTCTGGCTGTGGTAGAATTATCTAGCCCTTTTATATTGATATTTATCTTAGAATCCTTACTATGACTTATTTTTCACATACGCTTTGATACAAACTTACTTTATTGTATTTTGCATGAGTCAGAGTTGGAGATGTGCTATTTATTCCTGTATGCAGATTTCCACTGAATTTACCAGCACTGAAAAAGATATTTTTTTTTTACTTGTGGTCCTCCACACATTGCATATTTATGTGACTGAACTATAATGCTCATTTAGAAATGACTAAGTCGCCGGAGTGTTTTATGTAATTGTTCACATAAAATTCTCAATTTCAATAAAATGCCTATTATTTCATCCTTGTAATATATGGCAGCACTTATTGCAAATAGAAAAAGAATTGTCTCTCATAGCTGGAAAAGATATTACTGACAAAGATGTGTAGGGATGTAGCTAAGGATCAATGTGTGATCAATAGTTCACTGAACACCAAGTGTTGAATACTATAGTGAATATTGATGGAATCTCATGTTGTTTGTAGATGTGTCTCGAAGTTGAGGATTCCATGTACAAATCAGCATTTGGATTCAAGCAATCAATCAAGAGAGAGTCTAATAGATGCACATGAACACGCAGCACCTTGTCTTTCATCGGATCAGACCTTTAGGGTGTCCTGCTTTGACTGCTACGGACATTGTGGTAAACCTGAAGTGTGCTTGGCTCTTCCTCCTACCCGTTGCATTTGGCACTTTATCTGCTAAGGTTAGCTTGTGGTCTCTCGGCGTCTCCAGCTGAGTTAAGCTGTGTTGTCTTTCTGGATCCCCGTTTTCCACTCTTAGGGTTATATACTGAGGTCAGGTGTTGGCAACACTGTGCACGTACAACGACAGGGCGCTGGACTGAGGTCAGAAGTGAGTGAGCCTCTTGCCATCAATAAGGTATACTGTAGGAGGCATCTCCCACATTCTGTAACCCCTTTCCGTGAAATAATGTCATTTAACAACACAAAATAACTCAGAAAACAACATTTTTTAGTTTCTCAATCTTTGCAAAAAGTCTATAGGATAGGCACTATTATTAGTTTCATTTTATGAACAAGAATTCCGAAGGGGGAAAGTCAGTTACGCTCCCAAGTCCTTCTAGAATTCAGCTTCAGAGGCTATGCTCATTGCAACCACAACATTAGGTCCGTTTTTTGGGGGGGCGGGTACATCCCTACCTTAGTGAACATATTCACAGGATAATCATCTAAGATCAAGGGAAGGGCTCCTGGCCTAGGCTACAAAGCTGAGGCGCCTAGGGGGAGGATCTTAAACAGAGGCTTGGGCAGGCTGGAAACATCTTGAGGCCGTTCCCACAGTGCTCTGAGACCCTGACTAATTGTGTGGGCTCAACACTGCTTGGTCTGCAGCCTTCTCTTCTATTTTATAAGCAGCCATCTTTCTAAGAACTTTCTTTGGATCATGAAAGCAACAGTTTATTCTGCTTTGTTGCCCATGAACTCTAGCGAATGGTTCAAACAGGTGAAGTAACATTGCAGAATAGCGCGGTTTCCATCAAAGGCCATGCAAAGTACAGTGACTATTTGACTCTTAGGACAGCGCCATTTAAAATGATTCTAGTAGGTTCGAGTTTACTGTCTCACCATATTTAGGTCTATGATTTTTAAGATTTTTTAGGTTGGCTGTTAAATTTTCTTTTGGCTTTCAGGAGGGGGATGGAAGAATGTGATAATGCCCCTTAATGTAGCAGGAAAGGCTTTATTTTTGTAATCTCTGGATTCAGGTATCTCAAATCTTTTTTTTTTTTTTTTTTTGAGACAGGGTTTCTCTGTAGGTTTGGATCCTATCCTAGAACCAGCTCTTGCAGACCAGGCTGGCCTCGAACTCACAGAGATCCACCCACCTCTGCCTCCTGAGTGCTGGGATTAAAGGTGTGCACCACCACCGCCCGGCTCTCAAATTCTTTTCTGCTATAAAGAAGAAAAAAGATGTGAATTCTGAAGCATTCAGTTCATTGACAACAGAACTGATCCTATTAATTACCCTTCCTTCTGACCTTATCTAACCTTACTCCCTTTATCTTGAATGCTCACGTATTTCAATGAGTGTCAAACTGAAAGCGTGAAATGTTAAGTTAAAACTTATCTTTGTTTGCTTGGAAGCCAAGGAAGAATTGTAGGAGTTACCCTCTCTGTCAAGTCTAGGAATGTTTAGCTCTGATTTAGTTCAATAAAGAATACAGAATTCTTTTTGCGTGAGAAGGCAACAAACTGCGAGGTGACGTCATAGGCCCTCATCCGAAGAGTATTTACCAATGGCCTTAAATCCATTTCTGCCTAAAGCTTATCGCCAAAGCCTTATTGAATAATATTAATTAATCCCTCATGTATGTATCAACCATCCACCAAAGACAGCGAACACCTGCCATCTTCATCCAGAGCGTAATTGTAACAGAGAACTCACTATGTATTCTCTTTAGGGAATTAGAGATGGGTGGGTTTTCCAGGAAATCCATTGTCCGGATGGACCCAGCAGTACGAGAAACTGATGGGAGCAGCTTGGGATGTAGCTCCGTAAGTAGAATGCTTACCCATTCCTGAAGTACCTGGGTCAGGACCACAGCACTGCCTAAGCTACATAGACAGGGAACCCTGGCACTCAAGAGGCAGGAGAATTAAAATTCAAGGTCATTCTCAGCTACACAGGGAGTTCAGGGGCCTCCTGGGATAGAAAGCCCAGGGGAGCAGTGAGGGAAGAAGGAAGGAAGAAGTAGAGTTAAGGAAGAGGAGGTGGGGAATCCATGAGACAGCAATGATCAATTCGCGGCAAACAGCAATCCATGAGAGTGTCGCTGGGATTACATGGGGCTAGTTCCATACATGTCTTATATGTTGCGGGATGCGAGGGTAGAGCTGGAGGAGGAAGAATTTGGGACTATAGGACAGTTGGAATAAATCTCAGCTAAGCCTTGACTTTGTATCAGAGGCGTTCCATATTGGCTAAGCTTATATCTAATGTCTCGGCTAACTAGCTACTGGGCCGCAGCAACTCTGGGCATGTGTGGTTTTGAAGCGAACGCGGTGGATCCAGGAGCTGGAGGCTGCCAGCTAACTGCACATTCCCTTTCCTGATGGACAATCTAAACTTCATGCCGCCAGGGTTGTCCCAGTAAGGGGGGCAGTGATGACCAAACTACGGAACTAAGAATGCCACGGGGCCTTTCGGTGCTAGAACGCGGAAGGCGATCTGCATCCCCCATTCCCTGTTTTCCTAAGTTGTAGCAAGAAGTGTGACAAAATGTCCTTGTCCTTGTCATCTGAGATAGACTCCGCTGAAGAGAACAGGAGATTGAAGGAGCGGTGACAATAGAGAAGCGAGTTTCTACCTCTCTTCCATTTGCTATCCCTCCCCTTCCTTCTCAGCTTTCTATGACTTCCTTGTCCCAAAGTCGATTGAACTGAGCTAGAGTTCTCTCGTTTTCTGGTTATACTCTGACAAACCTGGTCTAAAACAGAGAACAGAGATAACTTTTCTAACGGTGTGATGTTTAATGGTGAAACTCGGAGAACAGGAGCAGAGAGCTGGCTCAGCGAGTAAAACGCTGCGCCTGCCCGAGGGTGCAGTTTCAGCTCCAGGGCCCAAGTAACACAGGAGGAGAAAATCAGCTCCACAGAGTTGTCCTTTGACCACCGCACGCTTGCCGTGGCATGTCCATGCACACGCACGCCATGCACTTTCTCAACAGTAAACAAATAAAATGAAAATCAAATGTCCCCCAGATGCACTATTTGTTGGTATAGTGCGTGTGCGGCCGCCATTTGTTGTGGATTATTGGTTCACTTTCACAACAAACTGATCCTAAAAAGTACAGACTCTGGAGCCACAGGGCTGAGTTCAGGTCTCAGTGTCTGTCACGTTTTTGCTGTCGGATCTCAGGCAGCTTGGGGAGTGGCTTGTGCTTCCACGTTGGCCCTTTCCACAGGCACTGTCCTCTACAGCGCTGACGCGTGTGTCCGCTGTTGCTCGTTTTCATGCCTGCCAGCAGACTCTGCGGAAGCCTGCCATGCTCGGCACTCCCGGGCCATCAGGAGCCTGGTGTTGTATACAGTCCAGGAGGCTTTGTTCTCCTCCTAAGTCTCCTGTAGGAAGGGAAAGAACTCAGGGCCACCTGCTGTCTCGGTTGCTTCTTCTAGGTCATCTTTTCCTGCCTGGGCACTTGTGGATTTCCTTTTTATGGGAGAAATTCAACATTTTATTAGGATCTAATTCAGGATATTGGTCATTTTGGGTGTGTTTTGGTGTCTTAATTGATTTTCAATTTTGCTTATTTCCTCCTATTAAGAGGTTTTTTTCTCTTCTATTAAATTATTGGCAGGTTTTTCTATCTCATTATATGTCTAAGAAAGTCAGAACTTTTTCCCCCAATCACCAGTTGACTCGATGCATTCACTTGAGGTTTTGTTTTTTTTTTTTTTTTTTTTTTTTTTTTTTTTTTTTTTTTTTTTTTTTTTTTTTTTTTTTTTTTTTTTTTTTTTTTTTTTTTTTTTTTTTTTTTTTTTTTTTTTTTTTTTTTTTTTTTTTTTTTTTTTTTTTTTTTTTTTTT